>CAJNJA010035931.1:0-29116 GCA_905231915.1 Symbiodinium necroappetens
AGCAGCAGTATTAGCTGTTGTTGTTGTTGTTGCTGTTGTTGTTGTAGTTGTTGTTGCTGTAGCAGCAGCCGCAGCAGCAGCAGCAGCAGCAGCAGCAGCAGCAGCAGGAGGAGGAGGAGGAGGAGGAGTAGTAGTAATAGTAGTAGTAGTAGTAGTAGTAGTCGTGGTTGTGGTAGTAGTAGTAGTAGTAGTAGTAGCAGCAGCAGCAGCAGCAACAGCAGCAGCAGCAGCAGCAGGAATAGTAGTGCGTAGTGGTAGTGGTAGTAGTTTTGGTAGTGGCAGTGGTAGTGGTAGAGGTAGTAGTCCAGTTGCAACAGTAGCCGTAGTCAGTAGTCGTCGTCGTCGTCGTCCTCGTCTTCGCCTTAGTAGTACTCGTCGTCGTCGTGGTAGTAGGAGGACGAGGAGTAGGAGTAGTAAAAGGACCAGGAGTAGGAGCAGGAGGGGAGGAGGAGGAGGAGCAGGAGGACGACGACGACGACTGGCGGTGCTGCTGCTATGGGTTGTGCTGCGATCTTGCGATGTCTTGGTGTCAAGCGAGACGGGTCGTGCTGAGGATTCTCACCTTGAACAAGGCTGCACATCAGTGTCAACCCTCGCCTTGCAACTTGAAACCCGCAAGCACAGTCAAAGAATGAATTCGGAGGCTGTCTCTTCTGGAAGGAAGAGACATTCTGGCCCATCCACGTTGCTGCCAGACTGGGGGATGCCGACGCCGGGCCTGGCTTTTGACTTTGGTTCGGAGAGGAGAGGAGAGGAGAGGGAAAGCAGAGTCTTGCCTTCCACCAAAGATCTGCCGCTCAGGAAATTGTTCGTTTGTTGCTGGCTGCTGGGGCGGAGCCAAAGCAGCGCACATCGAAGGGACGTACGGCTACAGACCTAGCGCCTGTGGTGAAAGTTTGTTTGAGAAAGCAACTCTATCCTTGGCGTAGGTCGAGTGGACGGATGTAGGGTGCAATGGTTACTCAAAAGTGGTGAGGAAGACATGTCTGCCTGAGCGGTAGTGAGCCTTCTCTTCACTGACCTCTCGACAGCCCTCACCTTCGGCAGAACTTCAGCACGGCGTTTGAGTTCGATGCTGCTGTTGTCGCTTTTGCTATACATCTGGTCGTGGCCAATACTGCTTTCTGTACTGTGACTACTGACAGTACCGCCATTGCTGTAGTATTTTTTGACACTAGTATTACTGGCATCATTGTGATCCATACTGTTGCCATTCCCACTTCTATTACCGGTCTCACCATTGCTACGATCATATCTCTGATTACCATGGCCACTTCTTTTACCATTGCACCCCGAGCTATCTATGCACTCCTTATTTTTGCTGTGCTTGCTGATGCTCTGAGTTTGCTGCTGTACTGGCAGCGACTGTAGCCCTACGCACACTGCCAATTCACAGCAAGTCTCGCTTCCTTGCGGCGATGTCGGATCAAACCCACGAATCCCTAATGGCTCAAGAACGAATTGTATCAGTGCTTAGACTAGTGCGAGTGGAAGTATTTGTGTGTATGTGATGTAAGACTAGTACAAGGAAGCATGTCACACCAATGAGAGTAGTACCAAGAACAATGGCAACACAAGCGCAAAGAGTCTCAAGCATCAAAACGTTACTGATGCCACCTGCGATAACAGCGATAACAAGGCAGCCTGAGCTAGTAATATTGAGAGTTGGTCGCGCCAGAAGCACCGGAATACAGAAACACGTGCTGCCGCTATTGTTACTAGTCATATTGGTCGTCGGATGTCAACTGTGGTGAGCGTGGTGAGTAGTCATACAACAAGCAAGATATCAACGGCAACACGCTGAATCAGTGGAATCAGGCGCATTAATCCTTGACAACTTGGTGGCACGACAAGCAACTAGTAGTCGAAAAAAGTACAATCGATGGTCATCTTCATAGTGATAGTAGCATTTCTAGCAGCAGCATGATATTGACTGGCTGGCCACACCAGTCTCCGTTGCTTCTTCGCTACTGAGCTATGGCTATTGTCATCTTTCTTGTTGTTTTTCTCGTCATTATCCTTGCTTGTTTGTCTTTGTTTTGTGGCCAGCAAGAAGCTGTTGAGAAGACACCCCTAACCGCGAGGCGCTCGAGGCGGATTTCTTCGGTTCGCACCGGGCAGTACCCCGGCCAGTCGGGGATGTGGTCGGGGATCTAACAGAGGAAGAAGAGGAAGACAGTGTAAGACGTCTGCGTCTTGGAACGGGAATCCCCACTGCAGTGGCGGAGACGCTCGGAACAGCAGGATAAGCATAGCTGGCAACCAAAGTATCGCCAGTTCTAGCAGGGCCGAGGAGCTTCCACGAAGAAGCCGAAGGGGAGCTGAGTTTGTCTTGGAGGTCCGCACGTTGATTCAGAGTTGCGAACGCACGTGCTGCGAGTGTGATGCTAGGAATTAGTCTTGGGTGGAATGTTTGGGAATAGAGATTGCACGAATTTCGTAGTGTTGGGCTCGCTGCATTGTTTTGGCTATCCAAGTCTTGCATCATCTCGTGCTGTCCCGTACTCATGCCCTTTCCTCTTCTCTCTGTGCCTTTAACTCTTCGAAACCGTTTCTGAGCCTGAGTCTACTAAGTAGTATTCATTGTACAAGATCTCCCAATACAGAGCCGCACTTTGTTGTGGCTCTTGGGGGTTGAGCCAAGGTCTTTCAGACCATGGAGCTGCAAGTGAAGCTACGCTGGCACCAGAGGGGTGGGTTTCAGCTTTTTTCCAACCTTTGCTTGGGTGAGTTTCGCTTTCTTCTCCTATGCATGATGCACTTGTTGTTCTCCCAGTTGCTACTGTCATTCTTCGTGGTTATCGTGTTGTCTGCTTGTCTTGTTCCAGTTCTCTGTTTTTTTTTTAATGTTCCGGATGTTTCACCATTTCAAACAGCATTTGCATGAATGACATGCTTGTGTTCATATTTTCCTTGCTACTAGTACGTTTGTTGGTCTCACTTTCATTGTCATGCTTGCCAGTGTTGAACGTGTCTATTGTTTCATTTTTGCGATCATGGTGTTTATGAGTTGTGTTGGTTTGCGACTGCCAGTCAAGGCAGGTGCTTGCCTCGGGGTGAATTCGTAGGTTTGTGTGCGAGACCTCGAACACTTGTTGTTATCCTTGTGCTAGTATAGGGCTACTCGGCCACTCCTGTACATAGTAAGCCTGTTGCGATCCTGTTACGGTGCACTCGCCACAAAGCTTTTGGTTGCTGCGGTGCCCCATTGGTTCTCGTTGCATGGTTTGTCGTGTTGCTCGTGCCATTTGTTCGTGCGTTTTGTGACTTTGCTCATCCCCACCATCATGAAAACCCTTAGACCCAACACCCACATCGTCTTCGTCTTTCGCTTCAAAATGCCTATGAGCTTTTGATGTCTCAGGAAAACCATGGGCCTCCGGGAGGCAATCCGACAGATGGGGGGCTGAGTAGTGGCCCGCATGGGTTTCATCCTTCTCCAATCTTCTCCCGGTTTCACTGCCTCTGCTGGGAATGGGTGTCTTTGGGGGATCCAAGTCAGCGGGAGACGGAGAGCGGCCAGCCGGAATAGGATTTGAGCAGAGTCTCGCAAGCTGCTGCTCCATACATGCACTGCCTCGGATCTCATGCCCTTCTCGCGCAGTCTTCACATGTCCACGGTTTGGGAGATGGATGGCAACGAATTGACCTTCAGTCTTGCTGCTGGTTTTCCCAGACATAACATCAGCAAGAGCTTCTGGAGAAAAGAGTGCTCGCTGATTCATGGAATTTTTGATTTGGAGACGTATCCGAATTGAGCAGGACCTTCATCAAAGCTGCAGCAAACTGTTGCAACTGGGTCACTGGCATCGCAGGTCTCAAGAACGCATTATCACGCTAGACTGCAGCTGTTGAAGCCCTCATGCAGCCGTCTCTTTGACATGATTCTCCGATGGAATGGGTCATCCAGCTTTCAGACGAGACGAACTAGAAAGTCTTGAAATCATGAATTCATCAACAGTACCTTTTCTGTTGAGAAGCTTGTTCCGCTGTTGACAAGTTGGGATGACAAGCGGGTGGTTCGCCAGGGGGATGCGAACATGGGCATTGACCGTTCGAGACTACTGTGTTTAAGCCAAACTTCTCATTCTACTTCATGTTGTCGTTCGGCAAGGTTACATGCAGAAAACACACTCAATGAGCCATCACAGATCCCTTTCAGCTAAATCCTCAGCGGCTGTTGAAACTTTTCGCGCTCGTCTCAGCTGCGGCCTGTGCAGTCGCTCATGCTAATGCATCGAGGAACACGATATATTTTCCTTCAGATCCTGGATGTGGCATTTAAGGGGGATTGCAAACACCGGCTTGTTTTCAGCTCAGAAGGGCTTGGCTTGAAAGCCAGATTTCTTTCAAAAACAACACCTCTTGCCTCGTGAAGGTAGACATCAGGAAGAGATCCCGGGTTGGGCCTTAGAGTATGGATTTAAGGCTTTCAGCAGGATCTGTCAGGAGCTGTCGATCGAGCCCCGCCATTTCAAAGGTGCTGGGGGCGGAAACCGAGGCGCAAAAGTCTTGATACATGTTTCAGCAGCTGCAAAAGTCTTGTTAAATGCTTCAGCAGCTACAAGTGCCTCTGACTTAGCTCAATTGAATTCAGCTTGCGAGACCGCGACAACGTGCGCTGCTCAGGGCCGACAAGCCTCGAAGTCAGCCCGCCCACTCAGCCCTCGACGAAAGCATCAAGTCAGAACCAGGGCTCTCGAAACCAGGCGCAAGGGAGTGGACAGCGATGTAGCCCCGTTAAGGGTACAGTAGGGCTTGTTTGTCGGGGCCCAGCTGTTGTGGTTGCAATACAGGCTTCCGAGTCTCTTAGGTCTTAGGACCAGCAAAGCAGCCGGATTTAGGGGTTTGGTAATTTAGCAAGTTGCCTTTGTTGACCTGCAAGATGCATTCAGAGTGAGAGCCACACCTCACACATTGAAGCCATCGGCCAGAGCAGTCCGCGATTTTCCCGCCCAGCGTTATTTCAGCGAGTTCTTCAGATTTCTTTTGCTTCAGGGCCGGAGCGAAAACCTGAAGACATGTCTGGACAACCTTAAGCCTTAGGCCCGCAGTCCAGCAGCTCCCGCAGCTACAAACAGTGGCCAGCAAGAAGGACATAAGGCCAGGTGGGCTTTCCCTGTACCTATTCTTGGTTACATGACATGCACGGTTTTCGTTGGCCCTAATATGGCAAGGGCCGAAGAGTGATTTAGCAGACCTGCCGCTCTCTCGAGGGGTGTACCCTGGCTCGCGCTCAGTCCAAGGGGCTTTGCATGTCGGAGAACTGGCTGCTCGGCAGTCCTTTGTTGTGTGCGCAACGCCTTTAAACACACGACCTTATCCACCGTCTTCGGATGTGTGGCCTGCGATAAAAAGGTTGCCCTGCCGGGACTGTCTGCATGCTGGTTCCAAACACTTTGCATGTGAGGAGCATGGGGCAGGCATGAAGGGGAATGTGCGAATCAGACTGGCTTTCTTCACCACTGTTCACGGCCTCTGTGTTCAGTTCAACTCTCGGGCACAGGGATCAGGTTGGTGACATGTCCAGAAGTGGAGGATGTAAGTCCAGCGCAGATTTCTTCTCCGCTGTTCTCTTATGTTTGTACCTTGTAGAACCTTGTCCCTCCAAGCCCAAAAAAAGCCCCTGCAAAGGTTGCTCCCAAGGTTACCTTACAACTTACAAAGTCGCTCCCCAGACTGTGTAGTCCAAGCTGATCTGCCTTTGCCCTCGGCCCAGCACTGCACCTCTGAGGCTGTCTCCGTGATTGTTGACAATATCCCCCGCTGCGTCAGCCAGTTGCAGTTCCTGGAAGAGGCTTTCGGAGCCCCGAGCCCCAGGAACCCGAACTTAGCCCCTCTGCCACCTGTGGTCTGAGGCTTTCCAAGAACCTACTTAGTACGTAGCCCCGCTGACAAGCAGAGCCCGATTGAGAGCGTCTGCGAAGAGGTAGGTACTTGAGAACTGGGTCTTTCGAAGCGGCAAGATGCCCTCCCATCCGGAATTTAGACCTGATGAAAGTCACACCTCCACAACATGGCCGCCTCTCCCCAAGCTCCCTCTCGGACCGATGCGCGGTTGCAAGCTGGATCCTGAACCGGTCACCCTGTGCTCATATCCCAAATCCGTCAGGGGGTTTGTGACTTGCCACAATCTGACGTTCCGAGACAGCAGGTCTTAGGTTTGAGGCAGTCCTGGGTTTTGTAAGTGCAGCTGCCTGCAATGTTTTGAGTTGTCTCATGAGTGAGATGTCATGTGCCTAATGCGGAGAAAGGACTAGCTGCTCAGCAATACTGATCAAACTGGGGTCTTGTGACACGTCATAAGCATGAGCCGAGGCTGATACGTACAAGAGAAGACATGTAGAGCCCGAGCCCCCAGCCTCGGGTATTAAGCCATACATTCCAGACAACCCAGCCGAGGTTGTCAGACTCTTCAGGTTGGTTTCCCGAAGTCAGAGCCAAGTCCCAAGAGGTGCAGAAGAGAGGCTTCACACGGAAGTTCGTCCGAGCCCCATTTTTCTCAGAAACGGGATGGTGCGGGGTAGGAGAAAAACCGTTCAGCTTCCGCCTGCACATCAGATTTTAGCTGCGCCTCGTGTGTCAGCGAGAAGGATATGGACGAGAGGGTTAGCTTAACATTGAATTTCGAGGATTAAAGGTGCGGCTGCGCCGCCTGCTGCCCGGGTATTGTGACCGTTTTTGGCGATCTGAAACGGTTGCATGCTTACTTGGGTCGCATCTGTGTTCACCTTGTGCATTGTCAGACACCGTGTTCATGCTTGGAGGAAGCAAACTGAGCACAAAGGGCGTCCCTGGGGAACAACCAGCAGCTTGTACGTTCGGAGTGCGTTTACTTCAGATTTTCGTGATTTTCCACATCGCGCTCCAAAACGTTTGGACGAAGGGTTTGGTGGATGCCATGCAGCTGCACAGGACTTCTTGTACTTGCCCTATGATCCGGCAGAGGGTGCCAACGAAGGCGGACTGGCTAGCTGCAGACAGCTTGTGACGGGAGCGGTTGCAGGCACATGTAGAGGTTCCTAAAGTCTGTCACTGTCATGTACGAAACCGTGATTTCAAGCGTCTGCTCCGTGTATTTCGAGAAGCGTTTCTCCCGGTTCTTAGCATCTGAGATCGCATGCATACATGCATACATACGTACGTACGTACGTACGGACGTTCATACATGCACCTGTGCACATACATGCATGAATGCGTACGTGATTTTGTGCTTGCATGCATGCATGCATGCATGCATGCATATATGCATGCACATTCACTTGCATACATACATCTATATATGTATACACACATGCATATACACGTACACTCGTGCATGCATGCATGTTTATCCACGTACATGTATATAGATGTATGTATGTATGCATGCATGCATGCACGCATGTATGTATGTATGTATGTATGTAAGTATGTATGTATGTACGTAGGTATGCATGTATGTATGCATGCATGTATGTGTGCATGTAGGTATGTGCATGTGTATATGCATGTACAGACGCGCACACGCACGCACGCGCAAAAATGTATGTGCATGTATATATATATATACATATACACATACACATACACACATAAATATACATAATATATATATATATATGTATATATATACACACACATGCAAACGCACATGGAGTCTGCCACACCTTCTTTTCATTCTGACCCAAAGATGTTTCTTTATCATGTTTGGCGATGTTTCGCTATGGCTATCGATCTCCCCGCATGTCCATCTGTCTCTGTCTACATCCGGCTATTTATCTATCGACCGATCTATCTATCTTTCTATCGATCTAGCTAGCCATCTGTCCATTTCTTCTTCTGGGTGTATGCGTAATGCACTCTGCTTCTCAAGCTCGCTGGGCAGGCTTTGGCCTGGTCAGCTTCTTGCGCCCCAGTGTCGCCCGAGACTTCTACAGGGACCCTGTAGAGCCTCTGACAGAGGGAAGAGTTTGTTTTCGGATCATGCTAGTTCGTTTCATCATCTGGACACAGGGGTGCCGGGATGATTCCAGGGTTGCTCTGTGAGCTGCGTCATCTTCCGGGGGCACGACTGTATCAAACGTCCTTAGACCTTGGAACTCGCAGCCTGAAGCCTGCCTAAGATTAGCATGGAAGGAGTTCAACGGGACCTTTCTGCGAGTGGCTCCGGTACAAGGCTGGCGCAAAGTTGTCTTTGTGGCTTTTTTTAGGTCCACCGGCCAGGCGAACAGAAAAGCTGCTGTTCTGTCCTAAGCCACCCAAGCCCGCAAAGACTTTTGTTGATCTGACGCGAAGTCTTACGTTGAAATTCAACATGGCGTTTGAGTGTTGGCTTGGCAGCATGTGGGAATGTAGGTAAACAGTAGGGGCCAGCGCACCTGGTCCGGTCCGTTTGCTCGGAAAGGCAAGGCCTTGTACGTGCACGCGTCCCCCATCCAAGGAGCCTGCAGGGTGCCTAGGAGCTCGTTTGCTGAATGAACGTAGAAACGGGTCGCCTCTTCGGCTTGCTCTTCATCAGCACAGGGATCGGAACCTGCCACAGCTGCCACTACTTCATCCTGGTTTGCGCCCAGCTGGAACCTTCTTCCACGTGCCTCTCGTGAGTTTTGGTCAAGGCGGTTGGAAACCTTAAGCCCTCAAATCCCTCTTCGACCAGGATTTGCTGAGCTGTACGAGAAGTTTAAGCCGGATCCGAACTCCCATCAGGCCACCTCCACAGCTTGTGGGACGTTTAGGTTTTCGGTCGGTATTGAAGTTTAGGGTTTAGGGGTTTAGGATTTTTTGGGGTTTAGAGGGCCAGGGTGTGGACGAGAGCGCTGCACGGTCCGCCGCCAACTCGGCGGCGCTGGCCACCCGCGGCTGTTGCTCCTTCCTTGGTACTCTTAGGGCTTGCAGGGTTTAGGATTTTTTCGAGGGGCCACAGGCTACAGGATCCAGGCGGACAGGATGTAAGGGCTGAGGGCTTAAACATTGGGGTTTAGGGTTTAGGCAGAGGGTTGCCCGTTCAGATTTGGACGCTGTGGCTTCACGCAGGCCTGATGATTGAAGCACATTCTCCGTAACACAGCAGAAGATGAAAAGAGAATCTGCAACAAAGGATGCATAGGCAAGTTGATCCAGAAACAAGCACGTCTCCGCCATTGTATAGTTGTTCATGTCTATACATAGGATATACGGTAGCTGTCTAACAGTTCTACTTACGGCCGAGAGCCAGGATCCCATTGTCTGAATGTTTGGGCACTTCGACTGTCAATGCACCATGATCCCTAAACCCACATATTAGCCAGGATCTGAAAGTTAGAGCTAAGCCCAAACTTGCAGGTCGGCATTTTCATCAGAAAGCCCTGCGGGAACAGGACCCAAAATGCAGCCCGCTGTTTCTGCGGCGGCCGCCAGCAACACTAGCCAGGCACCCAGGCATCCTTAACAACCAGCAGTTGTGACGCTGGCCGACCAGTCCCTGCCGGTTTCAATGCTCGTCAAAGGCGTCGCGCTCCAGCGACATGGGAGTTCTTGATCGGACCTACAAGGTATCAGCACCAAGTGCGGTGGCCCGAGATCAACGAAAGCTACAGCTGAAGATACTGCACTGTTGCAGCGTGTTGTGGCAGAGACTGTGAGGTGGCCGTTTAGTTTTCTGTTGTTTTCCTTAACAGTAACGGTTCCCTGATGCCGAGGAGCACGCTGTGCCCCAGCGGCCAAAGGCACGGGCATAGATGCAGCTGTTGAGACAAGTGTGCCGCTGCTGTTGCGTTTGCTGCCGAATTGCCCAAGCACGAGGGTGACGAGGGCAGGTGCCAATCTTATCATTGGGACGTCCGTAATGAGCTTCCTTGAAGGTAAGCCGCGGGGTTGCGCGCCGACTCTGCCTGGGTCCCGGGCCGGTGTCCGCCAAGGTCTAGCAAGAGGGGCTGCGAGCCTCCAAGAGCCTCCCAAATTGCATCAGGTCCACGCTGTTCTACTGGACTGCAGGAGCTCGTTTTCAGCCCTCTTGAGTTGCCAGCCGAAGCCCAAGCTGTGAGTCCAGGACTCTGTCTGCCCCAACTGTGGGGCAAAGGCCCAGCGGGAGCAGCTACGTAAGGGTTCTTGGATTGAACGCCCCTATCGTAAGCCGTGCCCCAAAGCCTCCCGACGGCGCAGGTGCAGGCCGAGTTTGAGGTCGCCCGGAGCATCGCGAATCCGCATCCTGAGGCTTGGTAGGCAGCGAGGCTCTCGGAGAAGGCCCGAGATTCAAAGAGGTCCCACCTAGGGAGCTAGGGACCTACTCGAGGATTCAATGTAATCTGCGGTCCGGGCCTTGGTGGAGACTCGGAGCCTGGCACAGCTCGAGACATGGCGCAGCAATGACCCCGCTGAAATTTCACTCCCAAAATGTGAGCCTTATTGGCATTCTTGATGACATTGCCGGGATAGTGCGCCGGCGCCATGGCGAAGTGCAAAGTCACTCGTAAAAGGAGACTCAGAATTTGACCCTGAGCTTCTGCCCCTTACCTCGAGCTCAACATGGGCTGGAAAGGCTGAACCCAGCCTCAGTCGGAGGCCGACTTTTTGCTGTTTGCCTCTACGATGAAATTCTCTGGCTGTGTCTCAGTACTTTCGATCCTTTAGGGTGCTGACATTTGAGACATAGCGACTTCCCTTTGGAGCGCAAAGGGCCTGCTCCTGCTGCCGTCTTCGAATCCTGCCCGGCCAGGCGAAAAGTCAGATTGCATTAGATTGCATTGGGCCACCGTTGCCGCCGCCTCTCTCCACCCCGGGCGCCACCATCCGACCATCACCAGCTTCTGTCACAAGTACCACCATCACAGCCAGCATTTCCACACCACATCAAACAGAAAGATTGGAGTGAGACTTTGCAGGCCGTTGGCCATCGTTCCTTCGCCACGCAGCCGACTATGAATCGCTTGGTCCTTGGATCAAGATGCAGGCGCCAAACACACTCTTGAAGCCTGTTAATTGGCCTAGCTGTTGGCAGCAACATAACCTCGACCCAGAGCTTGGTTGCTGTACAAGAGCTCCAGGACCCTACGTCTTCCGAAGACGATGCCGGCATGCCGTAGGCTTCTAGACCGTGAAACTCCTGAGTCAGAATTTCTCAGCCGGAAAAACATTTCTCGGTTGATTGCAATTACTGGGAGTCTTGACTTGCAAGTTGTGCTGCAACAAGAGTAGTTTGCACTGTGTGCACACCCACATTCTGCCGAGAAACTGGTCTGCGATGCCTTATTTCGATATTCACCTTTCATACATCCATCCAGCTCGCCCGTGCTTTCATGTGCTCGCTCGATCGCTCTCCTAACCACTTTCCCACCAATCATCCGGTCAGTCTGTTTTGCGGATTCGTATATACAGATTACATGGTTGAGTGCTGTAGGACACAAATCCGGAGCAGCACATATGCAGTCACGGACACTTGCATGGACAACTGCACACCTGCACATGCATATGTGCATGCACACTGAATAATTGCATGGTTGGTTTGTTTGTTTGATTGATGGGTTGATTGAATGAATGGTTTATTAAATTGTGGAATGAATGCATGAATGCATGAATGAATGACTGACTGAATGAACGAATGAACGAATGAGTGAATGAGTGAATGATTGAATGCAGGACGGAATGAAGGAATTAATGAATCAATGAATGAATGAATTAATGAATGAATTAACGAATGAAGGAACGAATGAAATGGATGAATATCGAAAGTAATGAAATGAACGAAGCAAATGAATGAAATGAATGAACGAAATGAATGAACGAATGAATGGATGGATAAATGAACGAATAGAATGAAATACAACAAACAGGTGGATGGATGGATTGATGGATGGATGGGTTGATCGATCAAGGTCAAGTTTCTGCGAGCTCGGCGGGCACCGAGAACTCCAGCGACGGCGAGACGACGCCCTGGTGGCTCTGCAAGCATGTTCGTGCGTGCGGTTCAACTTCAAGCTCGGGGTTGGATGCATAACAGACTTTCCGATAGACCGAAAGGAGATGCCTCCCGACACTTTCTTAAGCCATGTGACTGCATGTACTGGCATAATTAGGGCACTGAGCCTCTGCAAATGGGTTTCTCATCCTAGGCTCAACACCCCTCTTGACACATTCCGGAAAGCCCTCTCAGGGTGGAAACGAAGCAGTCCGAGCGACTGGTGACTGAGGACCCTCTCAAGAGCAGCGGGGCTTTGGGCTCGGTGTTTTGACACAACATCCCAACGACCGCTGGTTGTCGGTCTAACTCAATATATCTTCACTGTGTACTACAAATGTCTATGCCTGCAATTTCGGTCGAAGTATATATGTTCACGTTGTATACCGACCTACAGCTGCCTGAAGTGCTACTGGAGCCGACCGCCCACTGTATTCTGAGGCTTGTTTGAAGCAATGCAGTGGTCAAGAACGAAGGGTACATGCAGCTTGACTGCGCCGCTTACAACCTTCATCTATTTTCTCAGGACCTTGAAGCTGCGATTGCAGAGTCGGCATCGCCCCGGTCGGTGCCTGGACGGGAAATGAGGCGGGAAGAAGGGCTTCAAGAGTCGGGAGTCTGTCTTCCACAGATTTCAAGAGGCAAGGGACCCCTAAGGCAACGGCTGAAGATTGCAGCTCCACAGTTCCAAGCTCTGAGCCTCTCCTGTCTCCAGGCCGCCGTGGCTTCCGCAGTGGTTGCAGCCTCGGACAATCTCCTGGTTCTGATGGGCTATGGGGCGTGGGGGCTGTGTGGAGAATCTTCCGCTGCGCAGGGCCTGCCTTCCCAAGATGTCGTTTGCAGGCCGAAGAGGCTGCACAACCCGACAGCCAGAACCTCAGTCTCCCATCAAGTGGCCTGGCAAGCTGTAGACAAAGATAGGCAAAGATGAGCCAAGATAGGCAAAGTTTTTTGGAGATTTTGTTCACAGGGCCGATCTCTGGGGAGCTGGGGAGCGGGGGGAGCAGAACGTTAGGCCGGCTCTTCCAGTTGAGACCCATAGCAAAGAAATGCCCAGCATCGCCTCACAATCGCAACATCATGCGAAGACCCATGGAAGCACTGCGAAAGGCTTTGCCACGTGCCACCCGGATGTTCCGGAACATCACTCCAGCAGCGGCCCCCAGACTTGATGGGTTTTTTTATGTCGGGAAGGCAAAGGACGCGTAGGATGACGTCGGGGGAGGATCTATCCGAAACTATCCCGCAGCGCATCGCAGCGCCAAGCTGTCAAAGCCACAAAGTGGAAGGCGCCGGCCCCGGCAGCGGCAGCGACGCGCTCCGTCGCCCGGCGTGACCGCAGGCCCAAAGCGTGTGAGAGCGAGAGCTCGATTCACAGTAAAACTCTCACTGGTTTGGGGTTTCGATGGAGTGTTCGAGAAGGATCAACGGGGGGAAGCTTCCGGCCCCAAGCCTTCAAATTGTTGGGATGTGGGGAGGGACTTCAGCCCACTTTCCAGTGCACCCGCTGGTAGGTGTGGTGTTCGCTTCAGAGCAGGACGTGCGACCCTTAGACCCTTAGACTAGACTCTTAGCCTTGGCCACAGCGTGTTGCAGCCAGCGCAGTTGTGAAAACTCACGCCCCTCGAAGCGAGGCCGGAGACGTGACCTGGCATCGCCGCAGCTTGAAGGCCAGAAACGGGTGTCCTACCAATAAGTGAGGGGCCCTGGTGAGACTGGGGAGTCAAGCATCCGGGCTTTGCCTCATTGGGGTTCCCCCTGGGCAGAGTGCTGTATGTGAGTGCTGCAAGCGCCTTTTTCAAAAAAGAGTCCGGTGTGAGAAGCGTTTGCCCCGCTGAAAGCCCAAGCTGCCAGTTAACGATGATGGAACCTTCGACTATCCCTCGGCACGGTCTTGGTACACAGGAAAGCGCTTCGTGAAGGCGCAGTGCATCCTGAAGCGAGTTCAGGGCATGGGGTTCAAGCCTTGCTTGGTTACCGGTTGTCTTTCGTGAGTGTGCCCGTGGCCTCCGACAACACACTTAAGTCTTCTCCCAGAAACACCCAATCACAAGCAGAGATTCGAGTGGAGGCAGCGACTTACTGTAATTAGGCTGGCCCACGAGACTGCAATGACATGTGTCATTGGGGCAAAGGCCCTGTGTGAGGGTTGAAACTCCAACATGAAGCCGACGTTCGCAAGGCGCAGGGCCGTTAAGCGGTTAGGAGATGGTTTGTGAGGAATTCGAGCCAAGATATAGGCATTCCCGACCTTTGAAGACTCTAAGAGACGTTAAACACGTGGGTCAGGCTCTGTCGCGGGAAACGTCTCTGGCCAAGGCCGTCTTGCAATTTTATGTCACAATGTGGCTGCAGGTTCGACTCGTGGGTGTTGGTGCTGAGAGAAGTTTGACAAAGCTTTCTGTTTGGCACAGGCTTCGGGGTCTGTAGTATCTCGCGTTCTGTGAGGTTTCAGGTTCAAACAGGCTTAGGGTGATGACAGAGTCTCGCTCAGCTTCGACAGCTGGGCGCCTAGCATCGGAGGGACATCTCCGAAGATCCGACAAGTCGGGAAGATACCCGCCCACTGAGGTGCGAAGCTCTCCCGCGCCTGGGAAGCAGCCGGCAGAGGAGGAGGAGCCATGTTCAGTTCAGACAACCCGTCCACACTACAGCGATTCATCAGCAAGGGGACAGACACAGCAGTTGTGGTCATTTCAACACCAGTTTGTGTTTCCTCGCAGCGAAGGTGAGCAGGGACCCGTGTTGAAGGGCTTGTTGATTTTGGAAGTGTATCAATTTCAGGAAGAGCACATCTTTCTCTCGGTCTGACTCAAGTTCAAGTCCACTTTGTGGGCAGACTTAGACCCGAGCCGGTGAGCCACTCCTGAGCCACTCCTGGCTTCTCCCCGCCACATCGCTGCTGCAGCTCGCCACTTGCATGCGAGGAGGTCGGTGGCGATGGCAGAGAGGGCTCGTCCGCCCAACACTCAGAGTGTGAAGTGGCTCTTGGCCTCCTCCCACCGAAACGGCTCCTGCGCTATACTTCTATGCAGTCTATGCAGCCTGCTGAGAGCATCTGCGAAGGCGATGCGGCAATCCACCTTAGTAAGCATTCCATCAACTCGTTTGAAATTTGTACTTTCTCTCGATCTCAAAGACATGGCCTGCTCTCAGGAGGGCGAGGGCGAGGGCGAGGGCTCGCGCTCGCGCTCTCGACCCACTTCGGCCAGGGCCTTGGCCTTCTCTTCACACGGGTCCGTGGAGCTTCAGAGCTCCAGGTCGCTGCCTCGCGCCCGGATTCGGCCCGCAGCCGAACGGACCGCAGCCGAGTCGGGCTGCCCATTGTACCTGCAAAAAAGGTTGGGATTCATGTCTGGGATCTCCTTTCGAGCCTATGCAAATCGACAGAGGCCAACAGCGAGGATGGCGTGCCGGCACGCACTGCAAGGTGGAATCACGACATGCGGCTGAACAGCTCAGCAAGGGAACGGCTCCTCTGCAGCCTCAGACCTCAGATCTTGCGTACACGGGGTAATTAGTTGCCAGAAACTCATGGGTTTCTTGAGGCACCCAAGCCTCCAACAGTGCTGCAAGCTTGCAGAAGTCGAAGCGCCCAGCACGTTGCAGTCTTACCTTCCTACGCCGGCGGTGCAACTCTGTGGTCTACCGCGGAGATGGAGAAGTCGTGCAGGGAGCCCCACTCGTTGCCGGAGAGAGCTCCGTGACTGTGAATATGACCAGTGATCCTTACTGATCCTACAGTACTGGGGGTTCTTTCCAGCTTGATGGCTACACGAACATTTTGCCTCTATCATCACCTGTGGACGGATTTTTGGCTGCAGCTTTCCTCGTCCGCGTCCTTGCCTTCCATGTCTCTCGTGGACCACACATGCGTAGTATCTCAAAGCGTTAACACGCAATCCTAAACCCTAAACCTCAAACCACTTGCACCACGTGGCCACTCCGTGGCACATGGTCCAAACCGATCCGGCGTCCCAAGCTTCAGGTCTCCAAGCAGCTTGGGCGGCCGGCCGCGGCCGTTGGTGGCCTTCGCCTCGGTTCCAATCCGCCGCTCCCTAAAGTGTCTATGTATATGGAGAGAGAGAGAGAGAGAGATATATATATATATAGATATGTTTTTACAGTCAAGTAGTATGTTATGGTATAGTATGGTACTATGTGTAAGTGTACTGTAGAGTAGAATAGCTGCTGCTACTGCTACTACTGCTACTACCACTACTACTACTACGACGACGACAACAACAACTACTACTACCGCCACGACTACTGCTGCTGCTGCTGTTACTGCTGCTGCTACTACTACTACTACTACTATTACTATTACTATTACTATTAGGGCTCAAATAGCCGGCACCAGCGCCGGAACATTGATTGCCCCAGAACAATAGTTCGCTCAGAGCCATACCTACATCCCCGTGCTGGCACCGTAGGCTGCGAAGGAAGCGGTCCAAAGCGCGACGCAGGTTGCGCCTTCAACTCCCTGTGACTACAGGACAGCGGCTTGAGCTCCTCAAGCACCACTCCCTTAATAGCTCCTTTGAGGCTAAGCTCCTACGTATGGGAGGTGGCCGAGGACGAGGATGGCAAGGACAGTATGGACAGCCAAGCCAGGATGGCCGTGGTGGCTCATGGCAGTTGTGGCGTGGCAGTTGGTCGCCGAAGGGTGGCATGCCTTGGCGACAGCAGAACCCAGATGTTTTTCCGGCCTACGACAAGGAGCCGGCCAAGATCCCAGACAAGGACCCACGCATGACGGAGATCCTACAGGCAACCGGGGTCGGGCAGTTTGGAGGGGCTCTTCAAACTGCTCTAAACCATGCTCGAAAGGCAGAGCAGAAGGTGCTCAAATTATACCAGGCCAAAGTCACGGCAGAGGAACAGTGGCAGAGCTATTCCAAGAAGATGAAGGAGAGTTTCGTGCGAGAAAAGACTCGCTTCATGAAGCATGTAGGGCGCATCCAGGACGACTTGAAGGAGGCAGAGAGCAACATGGCGGCAGCTCGGCTGGGAGTCACCCAGGGCGCATACAAGCGGCAGCCAGGACACCGCAACAAGCATGGATGGAATTACTGTGGACGAGACCACGGATTCTCTGTTTGCTGCTTGGGACGCGGAAGCTGCCCCCGATTGGAATGGGGTGTTTTGCCGAGCTATTTCCGGTGCTCCCCCCGGTCTCGCGACACCGCCACGGGCTGTTATGCCAGCTCCCAGGACACCAGCGCCGTCGGGAATGCCAGCTCCAACTGTTTCGATGACGGAGCAACAAGCCGCCCAGGCTCAGGCCTTCTATGCAGCAATGGGCAGTCCTATCTTCGCTTTCCAGGACCCGTACATGGCGATGAGCCCCATGCCGGGTGCAGCTACAGGCCACACCTCCGAAGCCGACAGAGGACCACCTGGCAATGCATCACCTTCGGCCCCTGCTCCGAGTGCCCCGACTGTCCGGGGGCTTCACAAGCTGACCTCGCCGCACACCGGGCAACGCGATCTATCCAAGCCGAGGGTGCCCACATCAGAGGAGCCACCGAGATTTGGGATAAAGGATGCCAGCAAGGTCTCGCACCCAGAAGCCGCTCCTTCAGGGCTGTCAGAGAAGCTCGAAGACAAAAGACAGCAGGCGAGAGCTACGATGCCCTTTGGTGGCTTTGCGGCGGGGCCGGAGACTCGGGAGGCTATGGCTGCCATGGGAAGGCGACCCATCAATATTGTGCAAGACGACGACGAGGAGCCTGCGCCAGTGGATACCGGGCCACCGGCCGAAGACGACAGCCTCTCCTGAGTGGCTACTGGTGGATGCTCTCTTTTACCTCGCTTCCAGAGGACTGCAGGCTGGCGAGGACATGCCTTGTGATTTCCTGTGGGTGGAAATCCTCGGCTCTTTGCCTCGTCGGCCAATGCGATCCTTTGGTTAGCGGGGTCAAGAGGCTTTCTGAGAGGTGCTTCTCTGTCAGTTTTGTACATAGCTCTCTCTATGTCCCGAGGAGCCTTTTCAATTTTTGGAGCACAGGGGTGTTCCTCACGTCCGTCCGGCCTGCATCCCTGCGAGTGCTGCCCTCCAGTGGTTTGGATTTTCTGCCACTTCGCTCTTTGTCCTCCGCGGTTCCCATAAGCCTTCCTTGTTTTTCCTCAGGCTTTGGGAGCCCTCGCTTTTTGCACCTCGCTGAGTGGACTTTGGACCAGATGCCATCTTTGGGATGCCCGCCTGATATTCCTGCACAGTGCTTTCGCCGCGCGCTTAAGAGACGAATCGGTAGCTCTGGGTCGTCCGCCGGCAAGCACCCAAGAATTCTAACAACTGTTAATTGCTGCCCCTTAACAGCCTTACCTCCCTTCCTCCCGCTCAGGTGCCTAACACACGCATCGGTGGCGCAGGGGCGTGGACCAGAGCTGGGAGCTTTTCCAATAGTGTTGGTTGCTGTTTTAGGGGCGGCCTTGCAGGGTCTGATGCACAGATCCCAATTCCACACATCTTCTTCAATTGGAGTTTGCAGATGTGGAATAATTTTTGGGCGTTTGTTGAAGTGCCCTCTACCATAAGCCTCAACCTCGCCCTTTTGAGTCTGGTGATGTTGTGGATGGGAGCAACTCGGCCCCTTGGTATAAGTGCCGGTTGGATCGAGCAACAGGCTTGCTCGATAGGGGTGCTCATTTTGTTCTACGGGTTGGTTGTGTTAATGAGCCTCCCATTGTCACTGACTGGCCTGTGCCGTCCCCTGCCCGAAGCACTCTGCTCCAGCCACACTGCTTGCCACTGCCGGCCTTAGGTGCCTGTCTAAGGCGAGAGTGTGCCCAGGTAGGCGGCATCGAGGTGCTCGACGTTCAGGTGTGCGGCGTTCTGTCAAGTCACCAAACATAAAGCCTGCTCCTGTGCCTGTACGCCCAGGGCCCTTTACGCGAGGACTGACCTGGCTATGTTGCTGGTGGACTATTCCGCATTTTGCTGCCGCGCCACCTCTACCGCGGTCGGATCTGTCGCTCGTGCTCACACTTCTTGCTTTTGCAGATGGTGCCGAAGCGATGACCGCCCCGTTCCGCGCTAGTTCGGCACCTGATCCATTGCCCAGCGATGTTGCACGGCCTCATGGCATTCCGGCCGAGCGGTTAGCCGATGTGGTTGGGCCGATTTTGCAGTCACCGGCGCCACAAGCTCTGCATTTACCCGCTGATGAAGGGGAGCAGCCTTGGCTCAAAGCTTTTGAACAAGCCTATGAGCTTCCGCCAACTTTTCCCTTTGAGGGTGACATTCCGGCGCTCGATCAATGGATAGGCTGCCTTGTGTTCACTCCACACATGAGGCCCATGCCCGTTGCTGTGCGATGCCGAGCACACCATACTTTGCAACATTGCCTCAATGTGGTTTTAGACAGTGCTCCGGGGGTAGAGCCTTACGAGTTCAATCGCTGCATTCCTGTCAGACCGCAATGCTTTGGGGGTTATTTGACATTGCTTCGATTCCCGAGCATAGCGCTGACAACCGGGGACATCCCTCTGGCTGCTGTGCTTCTTGACTTAACTGCGGTTGGAGGCCACAGATACGCCTGCTATCTGGCTAAAGTGTTGCCACTTGATGCTTTGATGGCATACATCAACCCGCAGATTGCTGATGGCCCGCCTGTCGAGGTCTATGTAGGCAGCAGCACACAGCCTCATGACACCAGTCAGCCTCTACAGCTAAGCAACGGGGATGTAGTCTGTTTCCTTCGGGTTGGAATCAGTCGATGTACACCTACGGATGCTTTAGACATTTTTGAGCGACGAGCCGAGTGGGGCCCACTGCCTCATATCCCACGCCTTACTCAATCGCCTGGCGTGCTCCTTCAGTATGGTACCAGTCATGTGTTGCTCAGGCCGCACCATCATGTAGGGCGTAACGTGGTAGAGGCGGCTTTGGAGCATTGTGATGACCTTACTGCTGAGGAGGTGACCTCCTGCGTCTTCCCTACTCCGGATTTCGCGCTCCATGGCGACTTTTGTTCTAGTATCCTCCTTATCTCTGCTCTTCCCGCTGCACAACGGCATGGGCGGCGTCGTTCCAGACGCCGGGACTTCTTCATCCTGTGTGATTTCCGTGCCTTAGGGCGGCGACCACGCATCCTACAGACTCACACGCCTTGGCTACACCTGCCGTCTGTTGCGGCCATGTATCAGTTGCCTGTGCCACCTAATACCAGACTTGGCGCCTCAGGAGGTACGCGCCATGGTGAGGACCTTGCCATTGCAGACCATTGCATTCTGCGCTTCTTTTTGGAGCCGTCATCTTCTGACGAAGAGAGTGATGCGGCCCCAAGCCAGCGACATGATGACGATGATGATGGCGGAGATTCTGGTGATGATCGCTCGTTGCCCCCGCATCGAGGGCGCCGTTTACTCTTGTGCCAATCATCTCAACAGGTTGCCAGGAGAAGTCGTTCTCGTTCGGCTGAGCACCGAGACCCAAGTACCTCAGGTAATCAGATGAGCTCCTGTGTTGTTACTGCGTCATCCCCAGGTAAGCCGTCTCCCCACATCTTTGCTGAAGGGACCTGTTGGTCGATAGCTCTTTGCCCCACTCTTGACTGTGCACTTGCACTTCAGCTACTCAGTAAGCCGCATGCACCGCTGCCCCCAGCTCTTTCACTGCTCTTTGGATTATCTGATCTTTGGGGTTGGCCGAAAAGCGCTCGCGGGCTGGGCGGGCCTCGCCTTGACACCCGTAATGATACTGTTCGCCAGGCAGCGGTAGGAGGTCTCGAGACTACAGAAGCTGAAGCTACTGTCCCGTTTCAACGAGGGCAGCCGGATGTGCTCGGCCAAGATCCTGACGAGGCCCTCGTACCGGCGGCCCCAGGGGACGCAAATCTAGCGCTTTGCCTTGTTTATGCGCCAGGCTATGTCCCGGATATTGTCGTGCAGGCCCTGGAGATGCCTTGCAGCGTTAATCACGCTATTGCGGCATTTGCCAGCCGACGTGATGCAAGTCAAGCTGCCTGCTTTGATCAGCTGTTTCCTGCGATGCCGCAGCCTGCAAGGGCCCTCGCGGTTCTTGTCGCCATGCCTTCCTGGGAGACCCACAAGGTTTGTGTGCTCTTTACTTGCCTGGCAGTCAACAAGACTCTTTTTGCTGCAGCGGTCCATCCTAGGCTGAATAAGGCATCTTTACTCATTGCTGCCGGCTTTGCCCGTGAGCCAGGTCTAGAGGTTTTTGTATTTGGCCTTTTGCAGCCGATTGATGATATTCAATGGCTCACCCTACGCTCAGGGATGACCATCTGCATCGCCCCTACAGGTGTAGGTCCTGGGCCCAGCTGGAATCTTGAAGATATGCTCCAAGACCCAGGCGAATGGGACCATGAAGCCCCGATACCAGGGCCGCCGCCGCCCACAGGTGAACATTTCTGGGTTTTGACTGATGGTGCACCTACGCTCTTCAAGGTCCGAGCTGGCAGAAGACGTTTTGTGCAGGAGGATATGGTTGCTCAGTTTTGCTACCGCCCCGACCTTGCCTCGCTTCGACCAACTAGGCCCAGGGTCATTGATCACATGGGTTTCGGATGCCCGACATGGGCTGTTTTGGTTGTTACCGAAGCTAGGCAGACCATTCCCTTTCCGCCAGCGCGGTGCCAAGACACTAGGCTGATCTTAATCCTCGACTGTCGTGCCATCTTGCAGGATTTTCAATGGCTTTTTTGTACCTGGCCCACTCGTTCGGCTTCAGATCTTGGCTGATCGCTTTGCGGAGACATGCCCGGCGCTTTTCCTAGTGGTTTTCAAGGGTGCCGATATTGTGCAAAGCGAGGATGGACCTTCTATTGCTGTGACTGACGGTCTTGTGGTTAAGGTCGAGTTTGTTGAGGGATCTTCCGGGGATGAATCCGAGAATGCGCCCTCCCATGGTGACTCCGATATTGACATGGGGTCGGGGGAACCAGAGAGCCCAGGGCAGCCAGAGAATCCCTTGGATCATACAGATATCGGTGTTTCCAGTTCCGATGATACCTGTGACCGCAGTCGTACACCCCGCCCGGCGGATACAGGCGAAGCAACTTCTCCCTCTGCTCTGGTGCTTGATAGGGCCTTTGGGGTGCTGGTTCCGGGTTTCTCGCCTGAATTTCTAACGACGAGTCTTCATGCTACAGCGACCAAACACAGCGTTACACTTGCCATTCAAGCTGCCCGTGCTGCTGCCTCAGCGAGTGCCTTCCCCCTCTTGATGCCGGCTGGTCACCAGCCCAGCCTTTGCTGGGGTCTGTTTCTGGCTGCTCCAGTATGGAGCTACGAGGGAGTTCTGGTTTGCATTGACATTTTTGAGCACTGGTCACGTGTTTTCGCAATCTGTGTCCCGGCAAACTCAGGTCGTGCCGATCTACTGCTTAGTGCGGGTCTTGCGCCTGCCGCGGATGTGGAAGTGTTCGTCAATTGCTGCGGTATGCTAGAAGATGGCAATTTGCTTCGAGATGGCGACTGCATCTCAATCCAATGGCGCGGCACCTCGGCCCCGCAACGCTGCACTATTGACGACGTGCTCGCAGCAGTTCAAGCAGCAGGCCCACTGCCGACCCTCGCTTCAGATACAACTGAAGATCAGTACTGTCTGGTTAGCCAAGATGCCAATCGTCTCTTTACCTTAAGAGCGCACCGCGCCACCTATTACAAGGCGGACATTGCCTCTAGGATTGATTGTGACGCTCGCGAACTTTTGCTTGTGCCCTGTGCTCCACAGCCCGCAGATGCTGATCTGTTCGGCTACCACTGCCGGTCAGTCGTGATTGCCCTCAAGACCGGGTATCTGCCCCCCAACTTACCTGTGTGTGCAGTGCTTTTGGATGCCCGTAGGTTGCTGTTGGGATGGCTCCCGATACTATCCCATGATGGATGGGTCAGTCTAGCCGACATTAGGACGAACCTCGGAAGGAGCATTCCGGAAATGTGGGTCATTTGTTTAGAAGGCACTCCCGACGACCAAGATTGGCTTTATTGTGACCACGGCACCATTCTGACGGCCGCCTGTGTCCCACAGCCTGCCGGTGTCTATACGGTGGACAGCGCTCCACAAGATGTGCATCATGATTCAAGCAATACTGCGCCCTCCGATTCATCCCTACCAGCGCAGGGCCCGACAGTACAGCCCAAAACGCATACTGAGGGCGGGTCAACCTCTGTCATCAGTGGGGCTACTGGCGAGCAGGACCATGCCCACCATGAGGAGGGAACATGCGCTGATCACGGCAAGCGGGTTTCGCGCGCTGGGACGATGAGGTTGCATAGTAAAACCTGCCTGTGGATTTTGTTGCTAGGCCGCTCCGCTTCCGTTGGCACTTCAATGTACGTGCCAATCCCATCTAATATGGGTGGGGTAGGAGGTGTTGACAGCAGTCTTGCTACCGGCCGAGTCGACATGTGGTTCCGCGGTTCTGATCACCATGCCTATTCTACTGGGCCCCGCGTTATCACCCCTGTCCTCCCCGGTGCTGCCGACGATTTCCCTTCAGCTGCCAGCTGTTTGTTAGATGCGGAGAGCAGTGTACACTCCTGTCGGGCTGTCGCCCACATTGCAACACCCTGCCGTATACATTGCCTGCGACCCACGCGGGCGATGATTGACGAGTCCATTACCAACCTTCCGGGCCAAACAGTTCTGGAAGCTGTTTATCAAGATCAGGGTGAAGTGCTCTGTTTCAACGCATGGACACTGCTTGAAACCCTCATTGAGTACCTTGCTGGCAGCCCTCAGGATTCTGCAACCGCCAGGCCAAGCCTTGTTGAGACCGAGCAGCCAACATCTACCGGGGCCCAAGCTTCCAGCAGCACGGTCGTGCTTTCTTTGCAACGCCTTGTCGCTTGGCGGGGACCGCTGATCCTCACCGGTACGCGCTTGCCACATTCGGATTACTTGTCAGGGACCCTCGCAGATACTCCGATTTGCTTTGGGGTTATGAATTTGGGCTTCAGCTGGGCTGAGCTTAAGTCCCTTCTGGACTTCGAGGTGACCCTGCTGCCGTGGCATGATTTTTACGAAAGCACCCACCCGTATGCAACAGGCTTACTGGATGCCATAGCTGATGCTGCCACTGGGGTCTCCGGACACCAGCTACTCTGCTACACGGACGGTTCTTTCTACCCGTCTAGCCGACATGCACCTGCACGCGCAGGTTGGGCGTGCATACTTTTGGACCCAGTTGACAAGCATGTTGCCTGGATTGCCGGCGTGGTCCCACCGTGGGGTGTGGGCTGCACTGATACTTTGTCTGCTTATACGGCGGAGTGCTGCGCATTGACAATTGCGCATATCATTACTGCAATCATGTTTGCCCACACCAGCATCATTTATAGAAGTGACTGTCAGGCTGCCATTGGCATTGCTAAAGGTAGCATGACCTTTTGCCAGGGTGCGCTGCCACAAACACTTGCCAATGCGGTTGCGTTTAGACGAGCGGTAGCCAGATATCCTGATGATGTCATCTACGGGCCTGGGCACTCGGGTGATTTCTTCAATGAGGCGGCGGATGCCATGGCTAAAACTGGTGCCCACTGGGCACGCGCTCGGCTTTTGGTGTGCGAAGGGTGGCGGCCGCCTAGGCTGGGCTGCCGTGGCGCTACGAAGCCTTGCAGGTGACCGTACCCTTCCTCCCTTAAATTCCACATTGGGTGATGACAGCTGGCATGGGGGATTGTCGCATGATCAGATAATCAGCCCCTTCATTCCCGCTGGCAGCGAGCCGAATACAGCCACGCCACCAGATGAGGTTGGGGCTTGGATTTCTCTTGACATTGTTTCGTACAATACCCTTACCTTAGGGGCTAGCTTGGAGGAGCCCGATGGTGTAGGGGTTGGGGGTCCAGGTTTGCAGTTTAGACCCGGTCGCGCAGCGTTGCTGGCGGAGCAACTGCATGCACAGGGGGTTTCATATTGCAGCACTCCAAGAAACCCGAGGACCTGAAGGATCTTTGTCGATAGGACATTACCTCAGATACAGCGCAGGGGCCAGCAAAGGCCAATTCGGCACTGAGATTTGGCTGCATAAGGAGTTGCCTATATTGCGATATAAGGGTGGGGGGGAGCCGATTTGCTTCACCTCGTCGAGGGTGACATTTTGATCCTCGCCGGATTATAGCCAGATTTCAGTACAAACGTTGGCGGCTTTTGTTGGTCTCCTTGCACGCCCCGCATCGCGCATGCGAGGCACACGCTCTGGATGCTTGGTGGGTTCATACTCGACAACTACTGCATCGCTTCGCCAATGCCGCGCTGGTGATCATTGCTGGGGATTTGAACGCCTCGGTTGGCAGTGCAACATCCGCCCATGTAGGGGATACGGGAGCAGAGAGCGAAGATGCCCCAGGCTTTCACTGGCGCCGTATTCTTCGAGACATGGAATGTTTCCTGCCTTGCTCAATGGAGGCTCACCAGGAAGGCGAGACAGCAACTTACTACCAGAAGCGTAATGGTGCGGGATGTCGCCCGGATATGATAGGGGTCCCCCTTGTTTGGCGATTCGGCGACATCAGAGCCTGGGTCTCGCGTGACATCCATGTTGCCTTGTCCCTTCAGGACCATTTTGCCACCTGCGTGCACTTGGTTGTACCCTTTAGGATGCCTGCACCAGAGCGAGTCGTCCGGCGGAGGCGTATCTCCGCGGGGGCCCTTCAAGATCCCCGCAATGCAACGGCCGTCCAGAGTGCCCTGCAGTCCATCCCTACTGTGCCTTGGAATGTGTCTTCGCACGCGCATGCGGCTCTTGTTGTTCGCCATCTCCAGAGCCACCTCAGCAAGATTTCCGCGGAGGCGGCCCCTCGGCCTAAACACCCGTATATAACGGAAGGGACTTGGGAACTCCAAAGGTCCGCCACTGCATGGAAAAGGTCTTTGCGCAGATTGCAGGCGCGTAGGAAGCTTCAATTGCGGGCCATTTTGTTCGATGTGTGGTGCGGGCGTTGGGCTGGCAGCCCGCATGATAACCCGTTTGCCTGCAGATGGCTATTCCGAGCAACTTTAATGGAGTTGGCCCATCGATACCAGATCTCGATCATTTGTAGGCGGCTTCGAAATGCCTGCCGACAAGACCGAGATGCCTATGTGACTGAACTTGCGGATCAGGTGGCTCACAGGCTCAGCAGTGATGTTTATGAGGCTTTGCATAAGCTGCTCTGCCACCGGCGCAAACGTCCGTACACGCCAGAGCCCTTGCCTCTCGTGTTGGACGAACACGGCGAGCCATGCAAGGACGTGACTGCTTCTCAAACCCGATGGCGCCGGCATTTTGGTAATATGGAAGGTGGGGAGGACACTGATTTTTGTCGACTCCCTGGCGACCTTCTCAACCGCGAGGCTGCCTTGCCCCGTTGGCCGGTCCCTGCTGATACCACGGAGGTCCCCAGTATTGCGGACCTAAGCAGGACCATGCTTGCTGCCAAGGTTGGCAAGGCCCCAGGGCCGGATGGCATTCCTAGCGTCGTTCTTAAGCGATTCGCAGCCACCCTGGCGCCAGCTATATATCCGCTGTTATTAAAGCTTGTGCTTCGCGGGTCGGAAGGCCTTGGCCTTAAGGGCGGGACGGCAGTCCGTTTCTGGAAAGGAAAGGGATCAAAAAAGGAGGTCAGTGCGTACCGCCAGATCCTCTTGATCTCCAACCTGGCTAAGTGTATGCATCAGGCGCTTAGGCCGGCACTTAGAGAGCTTTTTGTGAGCCAGGCACCAGAACTACAGATTGGAGGCCGCCCAGGGGGCAATGTGGTGTATGGCACGCATCTTACTCGCAGCTTTTTACGCTGGCAGGCCCAAACACATGGGTCCTGTTTTATTCTGTTCACAGACATTGCTTCCGCCTATTACTCGGTGGTTCGGGAACTCGTCGCCAAACCCCGTGCTGCGGATGGCAAGCCCGCTTGGCTTAAAGGCATAGATCTCTCAGATGATGATCTACAGGCCCTTGCACAGCACGCTTCAGATGATTCCGCCTTGAAAAGGGCGGGTGCCTCGGAATGGCTTGAGGCTATAGCCCAGCGACTTACCGACTCTACTTGGTTTGTCTTGCAACGAGACCAGGTGCCTGTGCTCACATCCCTTGGGACCCGCCCAGGGTCATCGTGGGCAGACCTGTTGTTCTCTACGATTGTGGGCCGTATTCTCAAGCGTCGGGACGCTCTTCAGCAAGGCCTTACGACCGCTGCCACCGCACCCCTCATCCCGGTTGACCGCGGATTATCGTTGGCTCCTTGCGCAGATTCCGCGCCGGCCTGCCCCCTAGATGATCTCATCTGGGCCGACGATATAGCTACAATGCGTGTGGTACAGCGGGCTAGCGCCTTACCAACAGGCATAAAAACAACGGTGGGCACAAGCTGCGATGCCTTTACTGAACATGGGTTCAAGCTGTCCTTTGGACGCAATAAGACAGCTGTCTTAGTGCAACCATCGGGTACTGGTGCCAAGGCAGCACGGCAGCACCTATTTGGCCAGTCGGGCCTAAAAGGCCACATAAGTGCCCTTCGTGAGAACGAGGGGCCAGTGCAAGTGCCCTTGATACCGGATTATAAACACCTAGGGTCGCAGATTGCTGTGGGAGGGGGTATGCGCCAGGAGCTCGCGTACCGTGTGGCGCAGGCCAAAGCAGCCTTCAATGAAAGTAGGCGCAAGGTGTTTAAATCCCCCGGGGTTCCGCTATCGAGGAAAGCATTCATTTTGAGAGCTATGGTCTTGCCGAAACTCCTGTATGGCTGTGGCTCCTGGCCTCCATTCGGGGCCAGAGATTTCCAAACGTTTGCTGGGACGCTCTGGTCCATGTACCGGCAACTGCTGTGTATCCCTCATGCTGGGAATCAACACGTTTCAGCCGTTGACACCTTGGCGCTCCTTGGGCTCCCTGGGCCTACTGTCACGCTGCATGCCCATAGGCTTTTGTACCTGGGCAGTTGATCCGCACGGGGCCCGGTGCCTTATGGACCCTACTCCGTTTGGACCGACCGTATGCGGAGGCTTTGGCCCAGTCGACTCGATGGCTTTACAGCTGGGTCTTTCGCACCTGTCCTCTGCAGGACCCAGATCTGCACTGGCAATCCTGGGTCGACCTGTTTCGCAACTCAGGGAATAAGGTCAAAGGTTGGGTGAAGCGCGCACAGGCCCTTGAGGTCAAGCGTTGTCAGGTGGCTGCTTCGCTAGATGGCCTGTATAAAGCAGTCAGGGGCATTGCCGCCCCAGTCCCTCCTCCACCACCCGAGGCTCTGCCAGGTCGTGAGGTTTGCATACCTTGCCGCAAGCTCTTCACCAGTCGGGTCGCATGGTCTTGTCACGCTCAGCGTGTGCACGGGTACCGGACACATGCTTATCTGCTCAGCAACGAGGCAAAACGCCCGGTTTGTGCTGGCTGTGGCCGCATCTATGCATCGAGCGGGCGACTCAAGTGCCATCTCCGATATAGCAGAAAGTGTCAGCAAGCCTGGGGATCCTTTTGCCCTGTATCCAGTGTACCGACGGAGCTTCACCCACAAGCCCCACAAGGTCAGGTTGAAGGCAGCTTGGACCCCTCTCGTCGGCTTGATGCAGATTGTAGCTTCTCGCAGCCTCTGCTGCAGATCCTGACTGACGGCAGTAGCAGAGATGAGGCCACTCTTTGGGAGGCTAGATCAGAATGCATTGAACCCCTTGAAGTTCTGCGTGCCACGGTCACAAGATGGAAGGGAGCCTCTGGTGATGTCAACATCCAGGAAACGGCTGATAACTTTCTTCTGCTCCTAGACCCTGAGCTTCTCGGTGATACCCCAGCACAGCGAAGCCCCCCGCATTGCTGCCCTGCCGATTGTACACCTGAGTGGGGGCCTATCCCGACAGGGCATTCGCATCAAGGAGGACAGGGGCCCTCCCTGTCTCTGCTTTCTCCTCCGCGTGTTCGGCTTGCACCGGAGGCTCCGTCGAGCATCACCCTTCGCCAAGCCACTGAATACGCTGATTGGCTTGAACAGGCCTGCGCCTCTGTCGCTAGGTGCTTGGCCCCGATAGCAGATGCTCCTCGAGGGATAGCCTGTAAAGATTTGGCGGCTGGGCTTGGCCCTGCCACGTGCTGGCTTATGGCAATTGGAGCGGTCTTTACGATAACGGCCTGTCATTCGCCAGCCATTGACTGTTTCACCTTTTTGCTTTAATTAGTTGCCGAATTTAGATGCAAGGCGCGCGTCGGACTCGACACTACCGCTGCGAATGAAAAAAACTATTACTACTACTACTAC
>CAJNJA010035942.1:7748-29115 GCA_905231915.1 Symbiodinium necroappetens
CCCCCCCCCCCCCCCCCCCTGTGGTGTGGTTTGGGTCGCTTGGGGTCTTTGACAATATTATCATGGTGATTCCCGTGAATCTTGCTGTGTTTCTATCTTGGGCGGATCAGCACCCTGTACTTCATCTGGCGTGGATTCGGGTCCAGTGATGCCTGCGCGGGGCACCTTGGCTGTGGGGTGGTCCGGGGTTTGGGTGCAACAAACCGGAGGTGTGGTGGGGCGGGGGATGCGGTCGGAAATTTGGGAGCCGGGGGCGGTCGGCAAATCGCGAGCCAGGATTAAATGTGTACGGAGGGAGAGAGGGAGAAGACCCTACCCGAAGCCATGAAACAGTCATTGAACGGGAATCAGATTGTGCAGCCTAGAAGCTGTTTCGTTTGCGAAGAAGCCCTTGCCGCAAAGCTCACAGCCTTCCGCCCCAAGAATGTTGTTGAAGCTGCCGGCTGTGCAGGGATGGCAACTGGCACGGCCCGTCTGGTTGGCAAAAGTGCCCACATCACATGGATCACATTCTGACATGCCCACCGTTGCATATCTGCCCACGCCGCAGTCGACACAGCCAAGCTGCACTGAGAAGACACTGCCAGCAGGGCACTGGTTTATCCGGTCCGTGGGCACGAAAGCATCACCAAGGCTACAAACACCAGTGCTGCAGGGAACCACCTTGCTGTTATCAAAGGGGCTCCACTGCAAATCACGTAACCACCACACTCCGTCTCCAGTTCTGTATGCAAGTTCGCTGAACTCGTTTCCGGTTCCTCCCGTAATCTGCCGAATAAGCTGAACACCATCTCGGTCACCATATGAAGGCGGGACTGTAGTGGGCTCGATGGTGTTGAACTGTCGCACCCGACCCGTCAAGCCGACGTAATCCTGCTGCAGAGACAACTCGTAGAGTGCCGAACGTGAGGATGCAGTACCCAACTCAGCTGCAGAATGGTTCTGCTGGATCAAGTAGGTGTGCAGCAAGGATACCAAATGCCAAAGGCCATCGTAGAAATAGCCCGTCCACACATAATCACACGCACCCTGTCCGTTGGCAAACTGCTGGCATGCGGTGTTGTAGTAGTTCGAAATCTCGGAGAGTCTCGTCCCCGAGAGCCCGTGAAGATCGCTGGTGCTTTGGATGGGCGACCGACCACTGATCCTGGGAGACTCTTAACCCTACCTTAACGCCCCAACAACCTACCTTCTTAATTCTCTAAAGGTGTAGACAAAGAGATCGTAATAAGGATCCCGAAGAAGGAAGGTTCTATAGGGTCAGAGCCATCCCCAAGCCGTCTCTAACCCGAAACCTTCAGTCCTCCCAACGAGCATAGAGCCAGATAAAACACCCCTTAACGACCCTCCCTTTCATAACCACATGGGTATAGTTCTCTGAATTAGGGCGCCTTTGTAAGTCCCCAACATAGCACGGCACGCTGTTGCAAAGGATTCGGAAAGGGACCCTACTTTAGAGAACTACTCATATCGAGTCAATAAATAAGAAGCCTCGGTCCAGTCTGGTTCAAACTTGTCAATCCGTGACGACCCTTTAGAGCACCCATTATGCGGCATTTTACAACCCACTTAAACACCTTCATGCAGCCATGTATCACCCCTTGTCAACGAACCAAAAGTCTCTTGGGGCACCTTTAGAAAAGCCTGTTACAATGCACCACATAACTACCTTACAAGAACCTTAGCACAATACAACTAAAGTCCTGTAGAACCGCATAACCCATGAAACTCCCTTTCAACTGGCTAAGATCGTTCAACACGCCTCTAAAGGCCTTGATGCATCCAAGAAACTTACACCCTAAACCCTAAACCAAAAACCCTAACCCAAAAACCCTAAACCAAAAAGCCTAAACCGAGGATCATGAGACCCCCGGCAACTCTGGCCAGTTGGGTCGCAGTGCATGGGCATTCCTGTGCTGCAGCTTTTCGGTTTAGGGTTTAGGGTTGCTGAGCCTATAGGGTTTAATTTTTTCGGGCCTTTAGGGGCCAGGGTTTGGGGATTTTTTGTCTCCCGCTTGGCTAGGACGAAAATGGAATCCTACAGGGATTTTAGGTTTGGAGCGTCCGAGTGTAGGGTTTAGGCTGATCGCCATCACCACCCGCAGCAGCAGGGATGACGACGGCCGTCGTCTAGAAGATGATCGGCTGGATCTTTTCTCAGGCCAGAAGGAACAGGTAAAGATCAACCCTAACCCCTAAGCTTTAAAAGAGAGAAACAGGGGGAATGACCATTATCCCACCAGGGCCGAGGAAGCTGCTGTACGGGAGGAGCATTGCAGCAAAACAGGCGCAGGAGAAGCTTAGGGCTTTGGGCTTTGGTTTAGGGTTTGGGTTTCGGTATAGGGTTTAGGGTCTAGGGTTTAGGGTTTTGGGTTTAGGTATAGGGTAGGATCACCAACAACTTCAACACTGACTTCTTTAGCTTTGGCCACGGCAGCTTCAAGACCCGTCTACACGGTTGTTTCAACTTCCGTGTCTTCACCGCTGACACCACAGAGTCAGCACTGTCGTTTAGGGTTTAGGGTTTAGGAAGCACCTTCCACTGCCTACCACCATCAACGCCATCACCGTCATTCCTACCAACATCAACCAAGCAAAGGCTCATGCACGACCAGCATGAACAACACCAAACAAGCTCGTGCGAAACCGTTTCGGAGCACTTGGAGGGCCGGGGTATTCCATAGAGTTGTAAGATGCTTTGAGTATCTTCTCCCCAGCAACCCCAAATAGGATCCCTGCTAGGGGTACTTATATATAACTCTACTTGTTGCCTTCTTACTGAGTCCCCCGACACGCCAAGTACCGCGCTACATCCCGACATCCAGTCAAGTCACGGTGGTTTCAGCCACGACTGCAGTGACTCCATTGACCCAGTTGCCGAAAGCTGCAACGAACCATACATAGTCCTCCACGCACTGCTGCCCACACGGGACATATACAGCAGCGTAGCCACTCGACTGAGACAACTCAACGAAATCCAAACTCCACCGAAAAACTGAATCAGGCTCACAATCACGAACCCAGAGCTCGCTCGAATTGCGCATTGGTCCGACACGGCGCCCAGGGTATTCTTTCAGGATTATTTAAGCTGCATGGTTCGGTTTGCAACTCAGGATGGTGCTAGATGACTATGCTGACGAACATGGTTTTGAAGCCTGTGTCTCCATGGTTGGGGCGACTGAGGTTCTGTAAGCTCGGCTTGTCAGCATGACACCGCCAATTCTTGAGGCATGACTTTGTAATACGTAGATACAGACGGAGTTCTAACTGTCAGAGCTTTTGGGGAAATTTGGCTTCGGGGTTGTGCTCCCGAGACATGGAGTGTGCGTGACGAAGCTTGCAAGGCCGACACACTTTGACTACACAGAATCGGGTTCATATCTTCTTACGGAACCCGCCAAATTAAAGCTCTAGACTCCGAAATGCGCTGGTCCGGCGGAAGCATGTCGCGCAAGAAGAACTGGCACAGGACCCACATGCCCATGTACTCCGGGAGAACCATGAGGTTGATTCGCGAATCACGAGCAAGGACGTCATCTGCTACACTGATGGCGTCGGCAGGACTGCCGACGGTTCTGTCCAGCAAGACCGTCCAACCATAGGTGCCCGCATCCAAGTCCCGCTGAATCAGCTCCAGGAAGAAGTCCTTGGCGCCTTGAGTGTAGAAAGGTCCGTCCATCACGCCAACACGGTGGAATGAAAACATCTTCATCACCTGCGATGGCCCATCCACTCTTGCAAGCAACCGTAACCCTAAACCCTGTTTAGAACCGTCATCGCCTCGTAGACAGCAGTGACCTTGAACCGGTCCGAGGGAGTCATCCGTGTCAAGTACGGGTACCGAGAGCGATCGCTGAGGCTGGGAGAGTCGCATCCTGGAGATACCATAAGCACCTGAGCCCAAAGGGTCTAGAGTCTAAATACCAGCCTTTTTCAGGAGAAAATCACTACAACATCGGTACTTGCACTCGTGGTGGAGGTATGTGTTTATGACGGGCTTGGTCGTGGTTCGCACAGCGGATGTGCAAAAGACTGCGGGGGCCAAGCTAGTAGTCTTTACAGCTGCCCGGCAATGAAGCAACAAACCGCCTGTAATTTACCCGAAAAGCAAGCCCGAACATTATGAACCCTTATTCTTGGCCACTGCACTCAAATGAAGCCTTTTTTGAACCCAGACTCTGCCAATCCCAAACCTTAAACCCTAAACCCTAAACCCAATCCCAAACCAAACCCGGAAAGCCGAGCCTTGAAGAGGCGCGCGGCATCCGCCACCGCGGCACAGACCTGACTGCAGGAGTCGCCAAGGATCGCGTGCTTCCTGGCAGAAGGATCTCGGGATCGCAGGTTCCCTCAAAAAGACAGAGAGACGGAGGGAGAGAGAGAAAGAGAGCCACACACACACACACACACATACAGAGACAGATATACATATGTATGTATGTATGTACGTATGTATGTATGTATGTATGTATGTACGTACGTACGTATGTATGTATTTGTGTATGTATGTATATATATATATATCTTTATATACATATATATATATATGTATATACACACACATATATATATATATGTGTGTGTTGTTTACTTTTTATTTTGTTTTTTGCGGGGGACTTAATATTTAGCAGTTGCCGGAAGTTGCAGAAATCCGGACACATGCAAGATTGAGGTATGTCATTGCTGTTCTGACCAAGGTCGGAAGTACTGCCAATGTAGGGGCCTTAATAATTGGAATAGGGCTTTGCGGTATATTACACTATGTTTAGAATAAGGAACCACCCAAAATAGTATAGGTAAGTACTTCGGCCCCTATATTATGACAGTTCTTACTAAGAAGAGTCTGAACGCGTTCACTGGCCAACGCCGCAAATATTGCTTCTGTCAAAATCCAGTCGTCTTCGAGCCGCAGTGCCAAACTACGGAACAAGCTCGAAGAGGTGACACAAACAAACAACAGCCAGAACTCCCAAACACCCTTATATCAGCTCCGAACACCTTCATATATGTATATATCTATATCTATATCTATATCTATATCTATATCTATATCTATATCTATATCTATATCTATATCTATGTATGTATGTATGTATGTATGTATGTATGTATGTATGCATGTATGTATGATATACATACACAGATAAATAAATATATATATATATAAATTCAAAAGCTCAGGCTCTACAACACCATCCTCAAGCCTGAACCCTGAGGAAAGTTGGGGCGACCGTTATTCCGGGACTTCCAGCTACGGCCTCTGCGAAGTTGACAATTGCCTGGCTGAAAGAATCGAGCTTTCTAGCAAAGTGAGAGCATCTGCGTCACTATGCTCGTCGATAGGGCGAGCGATGACCATGTCACAAACCATGGCAGAAAAAAACAAGTGTCCATAGCGGCGGAAAAGGGAGCAGCAGCAGCAGTAGTGGTAAGACTGACAGTCGTAGCCGTCGCGTCGTCATTGTGAGTGAGATTCATGTAATTGTGCTTGTCGTGTTTCTTGTTGTTGCTGTCGCCGTTGTCGAAGCTGAAATGGAAGTCGCAGACGAAGTCTTAGTCGTAGTAGCAGCAGGGGCCGTAGGCGTAGGAGTAGGAGGAGGCGCAAGGGTAGCAGGACAAGGCAGAGCAGCTTGAAGCAACTCGGCACATACATATTCAGACATGCAGTAGAAGCTAAGAATTCTCATCTTAAGCTTGCATGTCTGACCGTGTAAGTTAATTGAGATTGACGCTTTCGAGGGGTTTCGTGTGGCCTACTTTAGGCCTTGCGGTCACGCGAAAATGGAAAGCACCTGACCTACACTCTTCAACCTTACACTCACTTGTCCCGTATGCTAGGGAACTACTGTAGCCTATGCGACTATATAGGGATTTACTACCCCGAAAGGTTAAAGGTGGCCTACTCGACTGCAAAATTAAAGCAGCTGAGCTTCGGAGGGCCATTCATCAAGGCTTCGATGGTGGCCTCTGTGCCGATTGCCTGAATCAGTAGCTGGGGATTTGGGGTTTGGGGTTTGGGACTGCTCGGATGCTCCTGGCGTCTATACCATTTAGGGTTTAGGGTCGGTTTAGGGTCCAGGGTTTTTTCCCCCTCTGTCGCATAGCTAAGGATCAAAGTCCAGGGTTTAGGGTTTAGGATTTAGGGTCCAGGGTACATGCAGAACTTGATGAAATGCAGAGCATCGAGATTCAACTTAGCCTCAGGCTGTAAGACCTAATTGCTGAACGTAGGTCTTGGGAGTGCGCGTGGCTACACAGACACATGCATGCATGCTTGGAGCATGTATGGGCACATGCCTGCATGACTGAAGCTACTGATGCATGACAAACTAATACTAAGGGGCTACATGTAACCCGGATCTGGACCAACTTCCTCGCGATCAGTTTCGGATATAGCGTGGACTCAAGCATGGCTCAAGTTCAAGAGTTGATAAAGCTCTCTGCAGTTGGGGTGTTTGCGAGGGTACAAGATGGAGTCCATTGCAGAAGCCTAGCGTGCAACCCTGAAACCAAGATAGCTAAGCTGGGGAGGTCCTACTAATCTGAACCAGGGTTTGGAGCATAGTATATTACGAGGCCTATGCTGCCCATCCCTTACGCTTGTCACAACTCGGACAAGCAAGGCTAGGCTCCACCGGTGCCTCCCTTCAGGTTCCAGGACAACTCAAAACCCTAAACCCTAATACCCTAAACCCTAAACCCCAAACCCTAAACCCTAAAACCCTAAATACCCCAAATAGACTGCCGGGCTGACAGCAAGCCGGTCTGACCTCGTCACAGCCCGAATCCGTGAGGTGCAAGTTCACGCGATAGCCGGGCAGCCGGCCGCTGTCCTGCTCAACATGGTTTAGGGATTAGGGTTAGGGTTTACGGTTTAGGGTTTAGGGTTGAGGGTTTAGGGTGCGCCCAACATACGGGTAGTTCTCTAAGGTAGGGTCCCTTTTTGGGTCCTTTTGTGCCGTACTATAGTGGGGATCTGAAAAGGGACCCTAATTTAGAGAACTACCCATACACCCTGCGACCCTTTTTGAACCCAGACTCTGCCGATCATGACCCTAAAACCCTAAATCCCTAAACCCCTGTGGATCAGCAACTTTTCTGGCCTTGACACCTTGCTGCTGCACTTAAGGCTCAGGGTAGAAAAGCATCTGTCAGAGCACTTCAGGTTTCTAGTGCTCTAGTGTCTTTGCATTTCGGGTTAAGAGGTCCACTAACTTAGTTTAGGGTGCCTATCTATGATCCTCTTAAGTATTTATCTAGGGCCGTGTTTTCGGGGAATGGAGCTGCAGGCTTACATAGAGAGCCCGACACCTGCCCAGAGCCAAGCAACGCACCGCAGGATAGTAGTAATTAAGGTGAGAACTACCACGGTAGGAACAATGATAAGAATAAAAGCACCAAGCCCTAAACCCTAGGCCCTTGAACGAAGAGTCCCTCATAAGCCCGTCGAAGCAAAATCTCATACCCCTGAAGCCCTTTAGGGTGTCCTGGGGGATTTGGGTCTCAAAATTAGGACTTGAATGAGGGAATGAGGGGTATGGATTTAAGAGCTTAAGGGCATGGTTTGTGCTTCTAAGGGCTTTCGGAGCTCCCCAGTCAAGGGCCAAAAGGGGCTGCTTCATGTTTATCGGCATCATTATTATTTGTGTCGCTTTGTTGTTCTTGTTGTTTTCAAACTCCCCCCCTCCAGCACAGCAATCCATCAAGCCGAAATGCCAGGGGCCGGAACCCCTTCCTCTACGCCTCAGGCGGTCTAGCGTTTGGGGCCAGGGCTTATGGGTAAGAGCATCGGAAAAACCGACCTCGATCTCTTGTGCTGCCAGTGCCAGCAACGGCTCAGCCATGGTCATCATATCACCAATAATCCCGGTGTACGGGCTGATGACCTAAGCAAACTTTCGGGGTATGTTAGGGGTACCTTCTCGATTCAGCTTACAGACGCTGGGGTCAAGATCGGTCAGGGTTTCATGTGTAGGACGAGAAGTAGCACAGAGAAGCCGAAATGCTTAAACTGTCTCTGGCCACCTGCAAGTTCACTAAGCTCCAAACTTACTCCCAAGTTTTAGGGAAGCTCTCTGGCACCTTTATGGACCCGCTGTACCGTAGCCTTCCGGAACCGTTCTAGTACCCTGATTGTGCTCTTATGGCAGCCTCATAGTACCCTAACTGTTCTCTTGTGGAACCCATTCGCTGGCAAAGTAACCGAACAACTTAGCCACCAATCTTGCAGTGTTTAGATTTGTTTAGGACGTGTGTTTAGGGTTAGGGAACGGTTAGGGTGCAGCACCAAGGTCTTCCACGATTGAGAGGTGAGGGAGAAGCATCGTACACGCCGTCAAACAGAGTACGGAAAACGACATCACCTAGCAGGGTTGTTAGGGCACACTTTTCTGGGCTTATAGCAACTTACAGCGCAGGCTTTCTGTGAGGGGCCTTGGCCGCGTCGCCGCTGCAGCTTAAAAACACACGCAATGTCGGGGACGAGGTAATTGGAACGGTGAAGAAGACGATGGGGCCTTGAAGAACATTCGAGTAGAGTTACACAGGGCCTGCGTGAAGGGGTAGAACTTCTTGCCGCATATTCATGACGTCCCAGCTGATGGGATGCGCAGTGTTTGTGCTTCAGATTGGAAGGTTTGCCCAAGTTCTCTCGGGCTTTCGGGTCGTAGGTGTGGTGCTTCTGGCGTGAAGTGAGGGTAGAAAACTGTAGGAACTAACATCAACATTGGATCCTTCATAACTGGATCCCTGACTATAATAAGACTTATCCTAAACAAGGTGTCACCCTGAACTCTGCTGAAACCTACGTGCATAGTAGAGGCCTTCTGTGGGACTGAGAAGCTCCTCATGTCGCAGATGGAGCGATGAGGACAGTGGTGGGGACAAACATGATGATTGCCACTCTTAGGCGGGGACCCTCCCTAAACCCTGAACGCAAAAACCTTAAACCCCTGATCCCCTAAACCCCTAAACCCTACCTGAACCCCTAAACCCCTAACCCCTAAACCCCTGAACCCCTAAAACCCTAAACCCATGCAATACCTGAGGCCGTGGGCGGCTATGTTGATATCCTGGCTGGCATTGCGGCTGGGGTTGTGCACGAAATCAACCGTGCAGTCGCCATTCTTGTAGTATCCTTCGATGACTGCCACGCAAGGGGCTTGCACAAAAATTTGGGATTGCAGTTCAGTAGAGTTTATGGCTCCAGGCTTCATAGCGTGGAGAAGGACAAATGCAGGTGTGGAGGTGATGCGTTGAAGTTCAGCGGCCGTGAACAGCATCCACCGATGTTCAGGCAGGCTTGACTCGGAGGGTTTCTCGAATATCACGGACTATTTATGAGCTTGGGGTTTCAGTTTGGGGTGCCACGCTTGGGAAGCCTGCTACTAGGCGAACCCCAGAAAGACCAAAACCCTAGCCCTAACCCGTTTATGGTAGGCTCAACCCCAGGAGGAGTAGCAGGCTCTCACATATCACGGACTCTACACCCTTTACCCTAAGCCCTACACCATCGAACCCTCTCGTGCTCAAGCAAGCATCTGCCTAGTCCATCAGCCAAAATGAAGGACGCGCTTGACCCCAAGAAATGTGCATACTGCCCTTTGTTATATACCGCAGTAGTTCGAGGCAACATGGGCTCAGGGCTTTAATGAATCATCGCTACGTCTGGGGAATATTATAATGCCATTATAATTGGAAGCCGCAAGATTGCCATCAAAGTGTGGGCAATCAGCCAGGCCTCTATGAATTCTCCGTGTGCAGCAATTCATCTGAGACTCCATGCCCGACGTCTTGCTAGACTACTGCTTGTTTCTAGTCGGGTCGTCTATGCCAGCAACGAGAGAAGATGATCTGCAGATCTGCACATACACACACATATGTATATATATATATACACATATATACACACATTATAAATGTATATATATATACACACATGTACATACACACATACATACATACGCACAGACAAACAAACAAACAAACAGACGCATAATGCACATATGCTACATGCAGGCAGATCTGTTCGGTAGACGCCATCGCCATCATGACCACATGCCGCCATCATCATCATCATCATCATCATCTCATCATCACCACCTTCATCCTCATTGCCATCATTATCATCAACATTATCGCATGTATACATACACATAAAGATGTATGTACATATGCTAATATATGGCCAATCAGGAGGTACTAGAGTCAAGGCATCACCACACGAGGAAAACAGGAGGGAGGGGTGACCTGTTTCTTTAATGCAAGGCTCTCGGAGGTGCTGACACCCTTTACACAAACTCACCTGGCATCTCTGACAGGCTTACAATACGACGGTTCTACAGGCATTCTGCAGTGTTGAGGTTAAGGTTCGGGGGGTTTTCGGTTTAGGTGGTCATGCTTCAGGGCTCCGAGCTTCCGTTCTATTACCCTAGGTGTTGGGGGTCCAGCAACAAAGACGGCTTCAAAAGGCCCCGAATGACAAGAGACCTTTACCGGGGTTGCATGAAATACCAATACAGAGACGGTAAACTACGCCACGATTTCCACAATGATGATGCTCTTCATCAACCCAAAGAAACCTCGAACCGAAATGCACAAACCCAATAATCAACACCCATTTTGAACCCAGACTCTGCCAACACCCTAATCCCTAAACGCCTAAGCACTGTACCCTAAACCCCAAACCTAACCGAAAGGAGCCCAGCTTCGGCAAGGAAAATCCTGCCCACTTCCCGTCTTGCATGTCTCCGGGCAGATCGCCTGCTACGAAGATCAGGGGTTCATTCACCCCATTTGTAGCAGGCTTCGTTCGCCCGGAATTGCTGTCGCCGTGAAGCAGGGCAGCACTCATGACTGTGCAACCCCGCACAATGCGTACTTATGACAGGCCATGCAGTATTCACCCTAAAGTGGGTCCAGAGAAGTTCATAAGGCTTGCGAGCTTTTAAGGCTTCTCTAAGTGCTTCTTATCAGGGTAACGTGTCTATGAGGTTTCGATACGACTTCTATTCATGCTGTTCGGGCTCCAATCGCCTTACGGTTCTTTGGGATCTAACATAGGGGCCTGAATTAAAATTTGGCTTAGGGTTTGGGGGCCCATTATGCTTTTTCGAATAAGGAGCCACCAAAATAGTTTTGGTAATTGTTTTCAGGCCCCTACATTACATGCTTAGGAAGGCTAGGGTTTCAGACTTGGCGAAGATCTCCATCCGCCCCTAGCATCTCGCCCCGTCGTCTGCGATAGAACCACCATACCCCTAAGCCTAAGACCTCAGCTGGAAAACTATATCCCAACAAACCTGAACCATCCTGAGACCTTCTGAACAGATTGAAACAACTGAGACTGGCCACCCGGAGCTGCGAGGTCAGAGCGACTGCGAGGACGCACCGCAGGACATGTCCCGCCATGCGCAGCAGGCCTGCGTCGTTGTTTTTTGCTCTCGTTTTTGTTGCGTGCGTGTGTGTGTGTGTGTGTAGGAGGTAGGTAGGTAGGTAGGTAGGTAGGTAGGTAGGTAGGTAGGTAGGTAGGTAGGTAGGTAGGTAGGTAGGTAGGTAGGTATAATGTGGATTCGGACATGCACAGGAGATCCGCTCTTTTTTTTCGGATACTCCTGCAATGCATTCAAGCAATACTCCATGGCTTTGGTGTGGTGGGTTCTATTTCACGCCATCAACCATAAACATTCAAGCCCAATAAGATCCTCTTGAGCCCAATAAGGGAAAATTATGAAATGTCCCAAAGACCCACCTAGAAAATTAGCCCTTGACCCTTGCCTCGGCCCGCGGCTGATCTCCAGGCTGCATGAACTGTCTTGGGCCAGTTGCGCTGCAGGGTGGAACCCGTGCCTTCAAACCTCTTTTAGCAAGGACGAGCCCGCATTGCAGGGTTGAATTCAGAACAGAGAGCACATACAAAGTCAATGAGAGCTTAGGGTTTAGGGATGTCGAAGCCGTGACTATCTGTAGCAGGAGTCAGTAGCAGCAGAATTGTAGTCAGTAGCAGCAGAATTGTGAAGAGAAAATGACAGGATCAGTCAATAATAGGTGTGACGGTCTTCAGAACAGTAGGCACTATCAGTTGTAGTCACTAATCATACTAGTAGCAATGATAATCCTAATAGCGGTACAAATGATTCACCAGAATAGCGACAATAATAACAACGAGCATGAAAATGACGGCACAAAATGAGGAGAACACTAGTTGAAGTAGTTCCCACCACCACCGCCGCCGCCACCGCCACCGCCACCGCCACCGCCACCACCACCACCACCACCACCACCACCACCACATCATCAACAACAACCGCACGCAACAGCAACAACAACAGCAGCAGCCAAAACAGCCAAAACACAAAAAACCATCATGACAACAATAATAATCGCACCAAGGATAGCAATCACAAAAATGGTAATAATGATAGCTGAAGTAGCAATACTGATAACAATAACAATATTAATGAACATGTCAAGAAAGTAAATGCAACAGCAATCATAGTATTCATGTCTATCAATAGTTTTCTTGATCATAATACTAATGAGAATAGTACTGATGATAATCAGAATGTTAGTAGTATAATGACGAAACAGATAGCGCAATAATCATGACAATGATAACAATGAGAATAAGGCTATTACGTAACAACAACATCAAATTCATCACATACAACAGTAGTGATAGCAATAAGCGGTTAACGGTAATAACATGAGTAGTAGTACGTAGCAATAGCAATCAAACATAATACTTTTCGACATGATATTAGCAATAACGTAAAAGTAAAATAACATTAATGGCAAACGTGATATCAATGATGAAATCAATGATAAGCGGCATTTGCAACATTTATCTGATGACAGCGATAGTTATAACACGAAAATCCAGCAGAAGCAATAGCTGCCATGCTGCAAGCAAGATCTACTAAAATCATTCATCGCAGTAAAATGGTGGCACCATAAACTGCAGAGCCTCGGCTTTCATATCCACCGTGACTTCGCAGCATGACTTCGGACTTCAACATGAATGTCCAGTAGCCTGGGGGAACTGAAGGTTCACCTTTAGGATAAGAATCCCCCAAAATGGTTAAAGGTTTACCTGCTCCACTACTTAGTCCTACTACACGCGTATAGTGTAGTCCAGCTGTGAGGCGGTTTCGGGGTTTAGGCGGTGTAGGGTTTAGTAACCACAGGCGTGCCGGATCGCAGTTGTCGCCTCTGGTGCCTTCTAGCCTCGCCGTGTGCACATGTTGCCCACAGTTATGTTAAAACCTCGCAGCATGATGTCTTGAGCCCTCAGACCACGATGGTTGTTTCTGCTTGTGGTTTCGGATCTTCATCACTTTCAATGCCCAAAGGATGACTCGTTGTATTTACTTTGTGACATGTGCACCTTTTCGGCAGTTCCACTTCAACTCCGAGCCGGAACCGTCACCCAGAAGCCCAAGCCGAGAGCCTGAAAAGCGCACGCCGTCATGCCAGGACAAGATCTTAAGGTTCCGAAGGTCTCTGAATCATACATGTGTATATATATATAAACGCACACACATATACCTTTGTGTATTCAGACACACACGCACATAGTTATATAGAAATAGGCATGAGTAGACTCATTCATGCATTGTGCAGCGCGAGCCCATACTCTTCACAGCCTGGAGCCCGAGCCAAACAGACGCACCGCTTTTTGGTCAGGCGAGTCTCCAACTCTGGTACGCCCAGGCATGAGAGCTATAAGTCCCTGTCAAAGGTAGTCGCGAAATCTTCAGGATTTAGAGTGTAGGGCTTTAATTAAGCTTTACCTTTAGGCCCCATTGTAGTTCTTTTTGGGGATGACCTTCTAGGATCCTAAGTACAATTCACAAAGAGGAACTATAATGGAGCCTATAGGTAGGGCTTAAAGTGTTAGGTTTGGGAGTTGTAGCGATTAAGCCCCAATGTTCATGGGTTCCGCTGCCTGGGCTTACTGCGACTGGGAGGAGGGGGGGGGGTTCAAGCAGGAATAGATACAATCAATAAACCAACATAAATAAATAAACAAATACATTAAAAGAAAAAAAAATATATATATATATACATGTGTATATTGTATAGGCCAGTAACCCCCAATTCGCCAAAGGTTCGTTAAATATCCGTAGTGCCATGCCACCTTGAACTACAAACTCCATGAAACAGGCGTTGAAACAGCCTACTGCACTTCCTCATACTGACATCCGGACATCCACGCCACCAAAGGAACCTACCTTACGGCTACTTTGGGAACAGGTGTCTTGAACGATTACCAATTCCGATTTCCTGATCTGGTTCCCTTACCTTTTCATAACCATAGCCTTATAAGTCAAAGCTGATCAGCGACAAAAAACGGAAGCACATTGGATCCAATGCGCCTTGTTCACATTGTCTTTGGTTGGGGCGGGGGGGGGGGGGCGTTAGCCAGTTACTCAAGCCCGAAACTCCAAAAAACTACAGACCCCGGGAAGATACAATGAAACCCTAAGTTCTCTACGTTTGCATTGATGGCTCTACCCCTGCGAGTTTAGGATATGCTAGCGTTTAGGGTTTAGGGCTTCACCTGGGGAATAATCCCGAAATCAAAACATCAAAAGCCTAAAGGCATCTTCCTTAGTCAAAAGGTTGCGGTGAGTCTCTGAATAGGTCTTAATTGAGCTCTCTTTGGGCCAATCTGAGTCCTGGAAGCCTCAAGGCAACCCGCCCTAACCCCTCCAACCCGAAATCGTGCACCTGGAACCAGCTGAATCTCCAAGAACCCTGTCATTTTCAGCTTAATCTTGTGAGGGCAAAGCTATGTTATATTCTATGCTCAGAACACAATGCCGCCATAGCAAGTGCTACCATCCCACATCTGGGCCGGGTCTGGGTTCGGGAGGGGGGGGGGTTCAGGCTTAAGGGTTTTAGCACGCATATGCACGCATACGAACAAAGCTCCACATGTACATATGCATCTACATGTACATATACAAATATACACACTCTAGCACATCAACATCCACATGAGTTCGCATGTACATGTACAAAATTACATGCACATGTATTAAATACATATGCATAAACACACACAAGTTGTACTGATATTGAAGGTGCCATATCTTTCTTCAGCGATGACAGGGGCTCCTGTCTACAAGCCGAAGACATGGTGGTGGAGAGGCACCGGCGCGAAGGCAGAAACAGGGGGATTCTGGTACCAGCAATTCAGATTATCATATCATGAACATGAAACCTTACATGTAACTTTACATCATTTTGCCTGTATAAGCAAACCAGGAACAATATTCCTGAGCAGTCCTGAACAAGACCCTAAATGCAATAAACTAAATCCAACTCCCTAAATTGTACCGCTAAAACCGCAAGGCCCAAACCCCCCGCCCCCCTAAGCCGTGTTGCAGTATAGGTAGCCCTTTCAGGCAGATGGCCCTGAAGCGTCAACACCTCGAAAGGCCCTGGCCCACTTGTTCAGGGCGCCAGCCGCCCCCCTTGTAACTCCAAAAACCTTCTGTTGAAAGCTCACAGGCCTCTATGAAAATTGATTGCTGAGACCTGCTGGGGCCTATCTGCAACTAGCTCCAAATCCCACCTTGACACAAAAACCACTCCAACTCCCCAAGCCCTAAACCTCAAGAAAAGAAACCATTAACACCTCAAACCAAAAAACCCAAACCCCTAAAGCCGTAAACTCCCAAACTCCAAACCGACACCACGCTAAACCCCGCTGTGTTTAGGTGTAGGGTTCGGAAGCGGGTTCCACCATCGCTCAAGTGCCTCCATTCAGACTGGGGCAGGGCTCCCAGTTGTGCTCCAGAATGACCCGAGAGTGGGTGTTGAGACCCCCAGTTACTTGCAAAAAAGGGTTCCCGTACTGGGTTTAGAGCCTTTGCAGCCCGAAAACAGCTAAAGAGCCACTTCTGCACTCAACTGGCGCCCAGGAAGTGCTTGGAGACTGGGGTCTTGGTTTTTAAAGCTGAAGAAAATGGGGGCTACAGGTCACAGTGCCTCTAGGAACCTCTACTCATGGATCGCCTAGATTTCCACAGTCGAAGTCTATCTCCTGTTGATGTTTTGTTTGCAAGTTGTTGTTTGTTGTCTTGCTTGCATGTATATGTCTGCTTCTTGTAGTCAGCTAAGCCAGTGCATTTTAACATGCTAGATGTTTTGTTATACTGGCCTATGTATACGTGAGAGATATGTTGATGGGTCTTCCGGGTTCAGCTGGGAACCGTCATAGGCTTCGCAGCATGCGTCAAGCCACGCCAACCAAGAGTAAGTGAAGCCTCAGCAAAAAAGCCCTTGCGTGTCACCTTGGCTCACTCATCCATCAGAGAGCCAGTCACCACGCAAAGAGTCTATGACTATGACAAGCAGGCATAGGCCAAACAAAGCTCTTTGCACACGTGCTGTCATGGGCCACGGACCTCTCACAGGAAAAAGAGGCGTGGTACCTCACGAAAAGCCTCACCGACGAACTATGCTGGGATGTTTGCTGCCTGGCCTAAGTGCTCGGACAGGTAGATGCTATCCAGGGTTCATGGATTCAGGGGTTCAGCGGTACGAGGTTTTAGAGCCCTGCTGAAGCAAAGCTGCCGTAAAGGTACGGGATCAGGGAAAGGACCTGAAAGCCCTGCGGCGGCAACCTAATGGCCACAGAAAACGCTTAGAGACAATTTTGATGAACGAAGCCTTTGCCCGGGCCCAACCCCAACCCCTCACACTAACCCCTAGGAGCACCCTGGTAATCCCGTTTCCCCTTCACAAACCGGAAACCCTAAATCCCAAAAGCCAACGCTCCCAGCAGAATGTTAATCGGCTGTTGTGTACCGGCAGGCCTTTAGCCAGCGGAAGCAGGAAGAACGGCTCGGAGGTAACGTCTTCGAAGTCTCTCTGAGACTCGGTGACCCTCAGCCCTAAACCCGATAATCTACCCTGATACGGACTTGTACAAGTATATCATAAAAAACATTCCTAAAAAAAGTAGGCTTTATAAGGTCCAGAAATCATGAAGAGACTCTAGCATTCTCGAGCGCAGAACTGAAACCGTTCGTTGTGTCGTCTCAGGATTCAGGCGTGGGTCTTCGAGTTCGAGTACTTTGAATACTGTACGTACAGAAATAATCAACACATTCCCGCTAGCTTTGCCAGAGGGTCTGGATAAGGGTTCTGCGCAATCGCCAGACGCGATTGGTAGCGCCTTGAAAGACGCTTTATGCAAGCCGGGGATTGACGTGGCTCGCATTCCCTACGAAAATTGGCTATAGCCACGCGGACTGAGCCGGGTCAGCGCAGAAGGCGGCCCTGCTGTTCTCCTTTACGGTCTCACCATAAGATGTCACTGATGTCTCCTCCACTTTCGCTGGAGCTGGCGATGACTTAGGGGTAAAACAAAAACTGGCTGCAGGAAGCAACTAAGGCATCAGGAACTCCTGCTGAAATGCCGCGAAGACATTTGCGATGTGCTGCTCCTTCTCCTCTCCTCTCCACCTCCCTCTCCTGTCCACCTCTTCCTACCCTTGTCTTCCGCCTTCGCATAACCATCCCTGTCCCCACCACCACAGCCCCCACTACCGCTACATCCGCCTCCACTTCGCCAGCGACACCACCACCACCAACAGCGAAGATGCACGAACTTTGCCAGTGGCTTTGCTATGGCTGTGCTGCTGACGGTGAAGAAGAGCACGGACATACTAGCCGTCAGGCTGACCTAAGACTCTAATGTCATTGACCATTTGCGGGGGTCCAGAACCACGATGACTAGATGCCCAGGGCTTTTTCGACAGTCAAGGCAAAAGATGACAAATAAACACAAATAGTGACAATACGCGCCAAGAAATGACATTCAAAGGCAATAAAAGGCAAATCCGGACAAATGGACAATGGAGACAAATCCAGACAAACACAAGCAAATAAAGTCTTTTGGTATGTGTTTTCAAGCAAAAAAGTTTTCAATTTTTCGAAAGTTTTTACAAGCTTTCTTATATTTTCGGCTTGTTAGAAGTTTTTAGAAGTCTTTAGAAACCTTGAGAAACTACAAGTTTTCCATTTTGCTTAAAAAAACCACAAAAACTTTCAACTTGTGAGAAAAAGACAAAAGCTCGATGATGTACAGGATGAGGAAGACCTGGCACAAGCGTGTTATTCATCAACCCAAGTAAGGTTTTGCATTATCGAAGATGCAAGAAGCACTCTTTTTCGTGCAGGTCTGCAACTATATGGTTATGAAGCGCGAAACCAAGTACATGTATCCAAAACAAGAAGTATATTCCGGTTATGGATACGGGCTCAGGTGCGATATAACGATACGATTTGGACACTCCAAAAAGTAGGGATGCACATTCGATACAGGTTCTAACACGATTTGGATGCACACCAAAACTAGGGATGCACTTTGCGATACACCTTCAAAAACGATTAGTTTAGGGTTAGACATAAAAACTCATGGCAGGGAGGAGGAGTTATTGGTTACCTCCAACATTGAAACATACGGGCACCAATAATATTTTCTCGGGGAGATGCCACAACTGTAGTGTTGTCTTGTAAGGCTCAATAGGATTCCATAAGATTTTTGCCGGGCCGATTTTGGCAAACTGCCGCGCCTTTCACACCCACCCATACCCATCCCCACCCACCCATACCCATCCCCACCCACCCACCCGTACCCACCCATACCCCCATACCCAGCCGCCCACCCATCCATCCCACCCACAGCCACCCATAGCCACCCATACCCACCCACCCATACCCATACCCATACCCATACCCATACCCATACCCATACCCATACCCATACCCATACCCATACCCATACCCATACCCATACCCACCCACCCACCCCACCCACCCACCGACCCGATTGCCTGATCACCCTGGCCTCGGCGTAGACGTAGAACAGCAGGAAGCCAGCACCGGAATTTGAACCAATCACAAAAAAACAACAATGATAAAAAATACAAGCTTTAAAACAAATAATGACAAATAAAAGCAAATAAAGTCAAAACACAAACAAAAAAGGACAAGGTTCGCCAAAAATACGTGACAAAATGAGGCTTTAGGCCTAAACCCCGTGGTTCTTGACCCTCGCAAAAGGTTAAGGATAATGTACGATGAATGCGACACAGCCATTGTTGTCGCCGGTGCTTTGCTGTTGAGGTTGTACCAGTCTCCCTTATTCTTAAACCTCCGCCCTCCTTAAGCCCTAAACCCTACCTGAACCCGATAGGCTACCTTACAATGTTAAGGCCCGCTCATCATTCGTTATGTCTTCATAGGTGCTATACACACACAGATGTACATATAAGGATTTTTCCTATAAAAGTGTTGTCATGTCTTTTAACAGTGTTGTTAACTTTTTGCTTGATTAAGATTAGGATAACAGGGACAAAGGGGGTCAGTGGGGGGGGGGGGCCGGGGCGACCCAGAAATTCCGCAATGAACCCTAAGCCCCTAGGCCCTGACCTGAGGGTTGCAGGACCTAGGGGTTTGAAATTTGATTGACTGATTCTGATTCACTGTTAGAGCAGCAGCATGAGTTGCCATTGTTTGGGCTTAGGAAACGATGTCTAGGACCCTGCTAGGACCTCTAAGGAGGGCCTGAGCTGGTCCTAGACTCAAGTTTTTTTCTTAGTGTGACACTGTTTTGTGCTGCTGGATGCTTGAGATCCACGTTCACTGAGTCTTTCAGTAGCATGCATCAGAATCAGTCAGTGTTGCAAAGGTACCTGCTGCTACACTTCGAGTTGCTTCTGTTGGTTTGCGAGCCATGTTTCAGCGAATGCAAAGCAGGCAGTGAAATCAGTTCATTCAATATTTTTGTGCGATTGCTGAGTAGTGAGTAAGGAGTCCACACGATTTCACTCACTCACCAGAAGCAGTAGGCCTTAGGTGATAGCCGTGAGCACCATGTCCGATGCAGAGGTGAGTCTTCCACCTTCGGTTGGCAGTAACTTGTCCGAACCAGGCGGTTCAGATGGTGAAGTTTCTCTGCCGCCATCCGTCAACGGTTCCGAGTTCCGATCACCCAGGGCCTCCATCCGGAGCCAAGGGTTCGTCTTGTTGCCGGAATGTTTGCCTGGAGACTTGGCGAGAGAAAGCTGACGAGCTGCAGTTGAAACTGCAAAACCACAGTTTTCGTGAACGGCGAGCCTTGATCTTTGAAGAAGTGAAACGCGTGGTGAAAGAGAACAGTTCCAGGCTCAGCGATGATGCTGCCCCGGCTTCTGGCACTGGTCGCTTGAAGTGGAGCATGTTCGGGGCATCAGTTTGCCGCATCTTTTGTGAGAGACATTGTTTCCAGTGCAACCCGAAGAGCCTGGACAAGATGATCAAGCATGCTCGTTCTGGGCTCGTAGAGATTCCGGAAAGGAGCCGATATCGCGCGCATGGCGATTGTTTTTATCAGACATGAGACTGGCTTTGTCATTCACAGAGACCCCTTGTTATCAGACGCGACCATTCGCCCTATCAGACCCGTGCGTCGGTTCCCCAAAACCCTAAACCCTACACCCTATATCCTAAACCGGAAAAGCGCGTGATATTAGCAGGCGGCGATGACGCTTGATAAACCTCCGACATCTTTTGACCAGGGCGTGCTGAAAACTCAACAATTTTCTGATAACGACGGCACTCTCTCTATCTATCTATCTATCGATCTATCTATCTATAAATAATAAGTAAATAAATAAATATATATATATATATATATATTATATATATATATAAGTGTGTATATATAGTATATATATATATACATATGCACATACCTACATATACATGTACATGTACATATACATATACATATGTGTGTATACACTCAAGTCCTCACCGCCTGGGCAAGGGCTCGTGCAACAAACCCTCAACCCTAAACCCTAAACCCCTAAACCGATCCTAAACCCTAAACCCCTACAAACCCTAAACCATCTGCATGTCCTTCTTGATCGCTTTTTCCGAGGACACGCTGGCAGATGGTGGCATCTTCTCGAGCGCCGCCTGCAAAATCGTCAGTGAGGATCAGTCTACAGGTAGGGTTTAAGGTTCATTTGGGACAGGTATGATTTGGCAGGGTTTGGGAGCTCCTGGCCGCATGTAGAGTTTAACAGGGAGGTTTCAGGCACCAACATGGAAGCCGCGCAATCACCCAGGCTGGACTTGAAATGCCAAGCAGGCAGCAAGCGGCCCAGCTGACAAAGTCGCACCGCAGCGAGTTCGCGTCGGACTACTGAGAGGTCAAAGGGAGAACCAAGGTAATGTCAACTCTTGATTAATAAACCCCCTCTGATTAATGGCAACCTGCGCGGGCCTCGGACCTGGCTCAAAATATTTGTTAAAGGCGCTGGCCTCTTCCAGCAGAGCCCCCCCCCTTGAAAAAAAAAAAACC
>CAJNJA010035953.1:5800-16198 GCA_905231915.1 Symbiodinium necroappetens
AGTCCTCTGACTGCGATCATGACCTTGTCTTCGAAGGGTCAAGGACAAGGGGTCTGATATAGAGGCCTCCATAGCTACCCATAGTGATGCTGGGGCTCCTTGTTATATAGTTATAAACTTGAATGTACCCCGAAGGACACGATTCTGATTCTTCAGGCGCCCTTTCTGAGAGGGCTTCGGAGCTTGGGGGCCTTTGAATGAAGTGGCTGAGAATTTTGGGGCCACGGGGCTGCAAGGGTTTAGGGTATTTATAGGGTTCAAGTTAGTGACATCGGCATGCTGGGGGCAGCGGAGCGGCTGAGCGGAAGAGGAAGCCCATCATCAAGAGGCAGCCAATGAGGCTGAAGAGGACGAGATTCGGCACGCGGCCGAAGACACCTGGCTTCACGACAAGTTGCTCAGCCTGATCACAAGACAAGGGAACCCTAAAGGCCCTGAGCCCTGAAAGGGAACCCTAAAGGTCCCATAAACCCTAAAAGGGAACCCTAAAGGCCCTATAAACCCTAACTAAATCTCAACTCTGGCCTTCCTCAACATCCATCATGGCTGCGGTCTGTGAGACCATGTATACATCCACAGGCGACTGGGCATTCGCATTCCTCGGCGCCAGGCATGCAATGCCATTCCATGAAAAGGCAACGAGGCTCCAGAGTTCATGAACCCCAAACCCTGAAACCCTAAACCCTACGCCCTGAACCCTGAAGCCCCAAAGCCCCAAACCCTAAACCCCTCAAACCTAAAACGGACACTGCCCGACTCCTTGCTGCCGGGGATACTGAACGCGGATGATGTCGCGAAGCTGCCTCAGGCAAACAGCACTGCCAAGACTGCCAATGCTCGCGCCGAGCTGAGGGCGTGCAGATTACCCTGAACGGAAAGGCGATCGAGTGGTCTTGCCTTCTGACTGCTTCTAAACTTGAGAGTGCTGGTCTGCAGTCAACGACTCAACAAGTCCAGGAAATCGAGGGCACATGCTCGTTCGCTGTTTCATTGCACTGCTGCTGCTATGTCCACCAGCACCGCAACAACCACCACTGCCGCCACCGCCGCCACCCCCACCGCCGCCGCCGGCATCACCACCGCCGCCATCACCACCGCCGCCACCGCCACCACCACCACCAACAACAACCACCACCACAACCACGACGACGACGACGACGACGGCAACGGCAACCGCAGCTGCAGCAGCAAGAACGGCTAGATAACACTCTAAACCCTCAACCGGCAGCAGCAGCAGCAAGAGCGGCTAACTAACACTCTAAACCCTCAACCGGACCACAGTCTTGCTGGGCCAAAGCGGCCTTGTCCAATCGATGGCTTCTGGGGATGTCATTCCTGGAACATCATGGGACACATGGGTTTGGTGGCTGAATGAAGCCCCCGACGAAACCCGAAGTGTCAGTCTGAGCATGCGGTGATATGGATTACCCGTTTATGAAGACCAAGCACGAGACCTTCACAGGAAGACTTGCAATGCCTCTGTAGAGCCTGATGTAGACAGGATCCCAAAAAGGGAGTATAGGGTAGGGCTGAACGGTGCAGCCGACACAAATTCTTCCACCCCAAACTGAACGATTGAAACACAACGACCTCTCCGCGGTATCCTGGGTACCGAGTACAAACACTAACCTTCCGCGTTGATTAAACGTACTGTCTTCCCTCGCATCGGAGCTGGAAAATAGTTATACAGTTATACACGAAGAATTCTTAACAAAAGAGCCCTACAATTTCACGTTCTTTCAGTTTCAGGTAGAACCTACAACCCTGCACTCTGCAGCCCTAAATCCACCCCCTTCGGTCTTCTACAAGCCTCACCATCGCCAACACAAAAACAATGCGCAAAACACTCCAGACTCTTTTTTCGCCAAAGTTAAATTCCGCTGTAAGCCAAAGCACTCAAGTCCGGCGTGATCATGGCTAAGGATGCGGTTCCTGGTCTGCGGGTCATCGGATGTAATTAGGGTAGGTTTGCAGTTTTGGGGGTCTTTGGCCATTTGGCTTTCTGGTGTGGCGTGCATCTCTCTCCTGCATGGTCTTTCGCTGTGCCTTTTTGAGGGTCTCTTAGGATCTGCGTGGTTTCGGGGCCCGCAGGGGGTTCTTCGAAAGCTCAGGGCTTGCACGAAAGCCTTGATGCCCTTGATACTGTAATATACTATACTATGTTACTAAACTATAATATACTTTACTGTATCACGTACTTTGATGCTCTGCAGGGCGTGAAAAGGAGTTGCGGTTCTCGTGCTGGGATGTCAAGTTGAGGCCTTTCAAGGCCCAGAAATTGGCAAGTGTAGACGTGGGACAGAGAGAAGTAGTAGGGCATTTATAGCAGCATCTTGATGCTCCTGGCAGCCTTCTAGAAAGTAGCCTGAAAATCGAGCAGTGAATACCACAGTGTTGGAAAATCAAGACAAACCTTAAAACAGCCTTAACAAACCTGATCCGTAAGTCCGAAAGCCTACACCTTATCGCTTGTAACGCATGCAGGGCCCTACATGGTGCGGAGCCTTAGAGGAAGCCAATTCAGCAAAATTTTCCGAGCTTTATAAACGCTTTAAGGACCACTCAAAATAACAAATCATCTGAGAGACTGTGTCTGTTTTTTTGGGGGGGAATCGGGATTATCAAAGCTTAAAGCTCTTTGCACTGTTTTTTTTCGGTGGATAGGGGTCAAGGTTTCATAGTCTTGAGGCCGTCTCAAGTCAACCCACCAAACCCAATACCCTAAGACCCATACATAGCACCCGTAAAAGGTACTTGACTATAAAATAGGGTCGCCTTGAACCCCAAACCCAAAACCCTGAATGTTAGGGTCCCCCTTAAAATGAGCCCAAAGCACTTTCGGCATTCAGCATCTGGTCGAGGATATATTTCAGCTCCTGGAGGGGGGGGCTGGGAAGTGCTTTGTAGGGTTTAGCGTTTAGGGTCTGGTGAGGGTTCAAGACTTACAAAGTCTCCCGGAGGGTTCTGGCGGTGGGTAGAAAAAACACTGTGACTCGGGGTGATAGGGTTGAACGGTTTAGGCGACAAAATATCATGGTTTTGGGCTGAGGCTCTGGCTGTCGGGTCGCATTAGGGCCGTTAGGGTTTATCATGCGGAAGTTTGTCCCGTGCTCGTTCCGCTGAATCGCGACAAAGCCCGAGTTTGTTTTGCACAGCGTGAGGAAAATCGTTCAACAAAGTACCATGTCAACTTTGCCACCTTCAGTGTCCCATCATCAACAACACTGTCAGCAACATGCTCATGATGCTACGGCAAATCACCAGACGAAAACTGGCAAACCGAAGACCCCTCAACCGCAAACCATGTGGCCTGGACCTGGACCATCGTGGTCAGACTGACCTGCGTCTCGTCCGCACTTTTGGCGGAATTCGCCGGCACTTCGATGGGTGAATGGGCATGACCTTCAAGCTCAAGGGCGTCATTTGAGAACTCCTAAAATGCTAAGCCCTACATACCGGATTTTCGACTTGGAGCGGGGCCTTAAATTCTATGGCTTTGGGCTTGAGAGTTCTCACTGCCGTCTATGAAGATCTAATTAAGCATTCAAGTTTTTTATGACCTCGAGCCCTTGAGACCTTGGTATCATTGAAATGTCAAGGACTCATTGCTGAGGGTGCACGGGTCCCTAAAAGCATTAAGAGCATGTTTTGTTTGTTATACTATGGGTTTCTCCCCTTATGCTTGTCGGCGACGGGATGGAGGCATGGGGGTCATCGGAGACATGGAGGTGGCCAGCAAAGAAAAAAGCTGGAGCATAAAAATTAAAACCCAGCCCAAACCTTAACTTGGGGCGTGGGGCTCCCGCGTTCCAAACGTGCTAGGGTTATATGATCGGATAAATTTGTATAACTATGTCTAGAGGAGGGAGAGAGAGAGAGAGCGAGCGAGAGAGGTAGGTATGCGAGTACGTACGCGTGTTTGCATGCATTGCAAGCATGTACGTGGACCACTTTCCAACCGCGTGGAAAACAGCTTGGGCCATGGTTGCAAGATATTAGTTCTCCGTCTTACTAGATCCTGATAACCACTAGTCCTACAAAGAGCCTACATCCCCAACTCTTCCCTAAAGCTGCACTACGTCACTAAGTTTATCTACTTTGTGTTCTCCATGCAAACCCTATATCAGGATGTGTATCCTGGGGGAGGGAAGCCCTACAGCAAGCGCCTTTATGTCAATTGGAGGTTGGAGGTGCGCTTGATCGGAGATCACCATAAGCGGTTTTAACCACATAAAGCAAAACAAACACATGAAATCTTAGAGTTCAGAGTTCATCTGTCTGAGAATCCGGCTGCTGAGGTACACAGGCGAAGCAATGGAGCCAAGCCGTCCTCAACGCCAGAAAGAGCCGCGCTGTAAGTTCAACGGTTTAGGGTTTAGGGGACATGAACGTAGAAATACGAATATGTAGCAATAAAAACTAAGTAACACAAGGAAGTGCCTCATCCCTTGAAGGGTTGGCCTCGGCCCTTGCCACCGGCCCCGCCCCAGCGCATGAAAGGTTTAGTTGTTTTTGACCCCTCTTTTCCCGCAGCTTTAGGTTTTGAGGTTTGGTCGATTTTGAGAACACATGGATGTCTCTGAGCTTGCCGCCTCCGTCAAGCAACTCTTTCTCGATGAACTTGAGCATGAAATTCCTTGGGCCGTAATATAAGTACATGGCCCTGTGCAACGCTGTGGTAAGCCCTAAAATCAACAACAAACCTGTGAAGTTGCACCGGGGTCTTCAATCTTCCTTGGCCTAAGATGGGTGCCTTAATAATTAGGCCAGGGTCTTGGTGTATTCTATTTCACTCGTGTTAGGGACTATAGAAGGGTGAGTAGTAGTACTGATTCCGGTTCCTAGATGTTCGCCCTCCTTGTTGAACCTCAGGGAACCAATCGCTTTTTGAGGCGTCGGACTTCCAGCAGTATGTATCACTGTATCACAGTAGAAGCTGGGCAGCAACGGCGACCCCTGATTCATAAATCTTCCTCCCTCGAAAGAAGGATGATGCTAGCGATTCTAGCGTTTTCTATAATCGGGGTCTACACTACACCTGAAAACCCGAAGATCTGAAATCACTGAAGCGTAGACCCCCAAGGACCGCAATCCACTCAACCCTGCCGTATTGAGCCCAAGCGCACCTACTGCAAGCAGAAAGCCGCCAAACACACCAAGCTTTACCTCCACAACGAACACTGGGTACCCTAGCCGTAGGCCCTAGCCAAAAACATGTGTCAAACACCGCAAAAACCTCTTCACTGTGAACCCAGGGGCATGCTCTTCCACACCTCCGGCATGTAAATCGCGCCCCTTTCAGCCTGGAAACGGGCGGCGGGCAGGTTTACGGGCATCACGGTGTTGAAGGGTTTCTGGATTGGGGTTGATTTCAAGAGATTCGGAATTTGAGGTGTGGGTTTAAACATATGAGCCCGATCATCCCAAACTGATCGTATTCCGTACTGCCTCAAGCTCTGTTAAAACTCTATACTACCCATGTCGCAGTAGCCTCATGCTGCAAATATTGTTGCGCTCCAAGACCTACTTACCGGCTAAGGGAACAAGTGAAATTTCGCGCTTTCGGCTCGCAGCAACATTTCTTGCGGCTTATGGACCCTCAAATAAACCCCAAAGAAGTCCATTTTCACTAACTGTCCGGCACCTATGTTGCAGCTGCTCCAAGGCTCTGTAGTGCAGAGCAACTTCGGGGCTTCGAGTGATCCCTCGCCACCGTGATGCTGGCTCAAAAATTTTCAGGTTCGAGCACCTCTATTTTGTTTTGGTGTTCAGGGTTCTGGGTTTTGGACTGCAGATTTAGAGTCTCCCTTATCATTATCCGTCATTCTCCTCAAGCGATTCTCCCGGTAGCCGTATTCTTCTACGCCAAGTGGCTTGGAGGGAGTCGACCCCTCGTGCTACGAACATGACGGTGGTGGGGCCCATGATTCCCTTGGAGAAATCCTGGAAGAGCGGCCAAAACAGAAGGGACGGGAAACTTTGGGAGTGATCGCGGCCCTCGTCATTTGATGGCCTTCATTGACTTGACCACGAAATCCCAAAACTAAACCCGAACTCACCGAAATTACAATTACACGACCAAGCCCTGCGGTTGCAGCGCCCGGAAAACATAAACTTGAGAATGAAAGATTTGACCGGCAAAGCCAAACAACCCTATAAGCACATATGTTTTAGAAACCCCCTACCAACTGGGCCTCACCCAAGGCCCTTAATACCCGGAACTCATTAAGCACCATTCTGCTGTGTCCTTACAATATCCTTGTAGCACGCTTAAAAGAACAAGTCCCCATAATACCTTTACAAGGAGCTGGGCAGCACCCTGAAAACAGCCCTTCTTTGAACGCCCTTAAGCTGTTGACGGGCAAAAGCAGGTCTCCTGGCCAATGCGGTTCAAGGTCTCCTGTCGAGACAATTTTAAGCACTGAGTGGGAGCTGAGTTAAGGCTTTTTTGGGTGCTGGGCTTAGGGGGGGTTGGCACTCACACTCGGACAACGCAGCCCAGCAACCAGTGCCCAAACACAAACATTACCTCAATGGCAGACTCATGACAGAACAAATGGCATGCATGGTCAAAGCCCTGCGAAACACTATGTCCATCGTAGCAGGCCACTACCCCTCTCACATGGTTGGCATCTTCACATGGCACTTCATGCACTCGCCACACTGGCTACCACTGAAACTCCAAGCAGAATCAGTTCACAAAACCCATTCCAGGAGAAGTAAACCGCCATACCGTCATGCAGTTCTGTCCATGCTGCAAGTTTCCACCATGCAAAGGCCGACAACATGCAAGCGCCCCGCGAAGCTCATTCCCAGCAAAGCACCCCGAACGCATGCACACCAAGCAGTCCTCACATGCAAAAACATTTCAGAACCAGGCAGAGGCGGTTAGCTCAGCACAACACATACTTGGACGCAATGTACTCTTGAAAAAAACCCCAGCGTAGTCGTACAGCAACCGAGCTACAAAATGAAAGGCCCCAGTTGGAATAGCCACATCACAGAACCCTCGCTGGCAATCGAGGCAGCATGCGGTGGCTTTGTGCTGCAACGGCATGCTGCACTGGCAGCGGGAGGACACAAGAAAACGATAAGCCCAAGAATGAATCGTGCGCTCGGGAGCTCGTGTGTCCACATAGCACAGCGGTTCGTCAGCAACACATGCAGCAGAGCAGCTGGAATCTCGTTCCAGCGAAACAATAAGCCAACGAACACCTTTGAGCGGGCAGATTGCGTGGACCAGTGGAGCTAGCACTCCCGCATCCGGATTTAACAAAAAGGGTTCCTCACGGAAGGGGGCATTTGGACTGTTGGCTACATTCTGGAAATGGGCAAGCTGCTACACTGGAGAGCAACGAAAGTCGATGTCTCTGCGGACGTACGTTTCTCCAGCCCAGTGGATCTCTACTCCAGCTTGGGGATCCCATGGCAGTGCTTCATAAGCACTGGCACCATCCACATCCCAGGTCAACATGTGTAAAATCAAACAGGACGTCATTGTGTATGTCAGCAGGAAGTGATGGTGTCGCCGCCCCGCAAGTCCGGAAGTGCAGTTCACTTCCTGCTGGGGCACGCTGTGACACCTGTACCGGAGTAAGCCGCTCGCATGCAGGAGCCGCAGGGACAGTATAAGTGTACGATGACTATCGCAACAGCGTCGAATTTGCGAAATCCATCTGCTCACCCCAAGGCTGCATGAAGTGTGCTCAACCGGGAACTAGCATGCGGCAAGCTCGAAATTTGCAAGCTTGGCAGTGCACCACCCTTACAGCGAAAACGCGTCACCATCACTTCCAGGTTGCATGTGCCGAGCTCCGATTCGTTAGGGCTTCCTGGGCGTCACGGCTCCGGGCGAAGCGCGCCCGTGCCCAGGTCTTCTCGGAGTAGAAGGCATCCAGATGACCTCGGAGAGAGACATACGCCACGAGCACAAGCGGACAGCGACAGTGGAACAGCCACGTCGATCCCTCGGAGAGACGCTTCAGGTAAAGGATGCGCCGCGTCTCAGCCTCGGCATGCAGCGAAGTTGAATCATTGCATAGGGCGTTGGGTGGGCAGAAGCACCCTTGTGAACAGGAAACCACCAAAACGACAAGGCCTTCGCGGCGGGGGTCTTCCGCTTGGACTCCTGCCAAGTCGAACAGGCACCAGCTTGCCGTCTAGGTTTCCGATAGAACTCCGAAACTGAAGGGACGTGCGTGGCAGCTGCGCTTCTTGTAAGCCAACAAAACTCACTGCCTCGGAGGAGTGACTCCATTACAGTACCATATCACCAACCGCCGTCCCATGTTTTGCACATGCTGCCACACTTCGCTCAGCCACGACAAAGCCAGAGGCCTTTAGGATCCTCCAAATCCCGGATGCGCTCATCGCGGGCTATGCCGGATGGTGACGCTTCCATATCGAGCACCGTGTTGTCGGCATCCTCCAAGAGGATGAGGTGCACCTATACCGGAAGCTCCATGGCGCGGAAACAAACCGAAAAAGGGACAAACAGCTTGAATGCAGGATGTCATGCAGGGGCTTTAATATTGTACTATAGTTGTAATAAGGAACCCCCAAAATAATATAGGTAATCATTAAGACCCCTATAGTACTTGAGCCAAGCTTGTTAAGTGTTTAGGGTCGGGGGACTGTTGAAATCTTAGAGTTTAGGATGTAGTTCATTGGGGCTCTAGGGTTCAGGTCAAGTCAACTGCAAGAACTTAGTGGTAATTATTTGGGCAGTTCTCTGACTATATTGGGGACCGAAAAGGGGACCCTACTTTAGAGAACTATTCTTTTGGGATTCAGACGTATTAGGGTCAATCGAGGGTTTAGTCCTCAGGACAGGCCTGCCGCCTTACCTCTATGCAATCATCTAGAGCTGTGTCGTACAGCGTGCAACGTTTCAATGGGCTTTCGAGTTCAGCCTGTGCTTCCGCAAGGATCAAAGCTTGTTGCGTTTATTAAAGTGCAAGTTGCACTTGGAAGCTCAAAGTAAAATTTCCAGCTGTGCAGTTTTGTGCCAGAGGTTGGGAAAAGGGTTCAAGCCGGTAGCTTGGAGGCTGAGTTCTGGATTCAAGTTTGGGGGATAGTTCTGGCGCATAGAGTTTTGAAGTTCCGTGTTCCGAAGGGAGTTGCTCCCAACACCCTATTCTACACCCTCGAAGCACCAACCTGCCTACATGCCGGATCGGCCCCACATCATATCGGGTGCGGGCAGTCCAGGTGTTTGCTTTGGTGTGTTTAATTTCCGAGACCCGCGGTGTCTACATTCCCGGGCTTTCTGTTTTCTTTGGCATATGTACTCAGTACTCGGACAAAGCAGACGAGGACCGTGACAGGGCTCTGGGGTTCTAAGGCTTCAGATACCTTAAATTCTAAACCCTAAACCCTAATTGAGGCTGAAGCCCGGGCCCTGAAGAAGTCAAATGGTCAGTGATTTGAGTTTAGGGTTTAAGGCTTAAGGTTTAAGGTTTAGGGTTTTTTTTTTTGAGCTCCTTCTTCCGTCTGCCGGGTTTACGGTTCAGGGTTTCTGACAGATAACCCTTCGCCCCTGAACTCTGCAAGTTGAAAACCCCCGAACCGGATCCCCATACCCCATCTGCAGCTACCGAACCAGGACCCAGGACATTAAGAGTGCGGAATATTCTGCCCGGAACTACCCGTCTCACTTCACACTGACTTACTGAACTTGCTGAAGTTACTGGGTTCGTTTCGTTAGGTTCCGAAGCCTGGAGCTCCTGCGCCGCTATTCAAAGCACTACAGCAGCCTAGACCATCCTGAACAAAAACGGCTCAAAAACACCAAGCCAAACCCTAAACCTCAAAACCCCTAAACCCTAAACCCCTAAACCCTAAACCTCCAAACCCCGAAACCCTAATCAAACCATAAACCCTAAACCCTAAACCCCCCAAAACCCCGAAACCCTAATCAAACCTTTAAACCCTAAACCCTACACCCCCCAAAACTCCTAAACCCTAAACCCCAAAACCCCGAAACAATAAGGATCTGCGGGGTCCAGTGTCTGGGAGCCCTCTGGGCCCAGGAGCGCAAAGTCCATCGTCACCTGCGACATCCAAAAAAGGTCCGCCTTTTGTTGAGGATTTCGGGTTTAGGGTTTAGGGATCATACTTATCGAGTTATACAGGAATTAGAGACATCCGATCATAAGCTGAAGAAAATCATGAGGTATTCTTGCTATTTGTTCCTGGACATGGTTATGCTGGTAGGATTGCAGTGGTGCAGGTCTTGGGCTCGAAGGGTTCTGAGCCCGGCAACACAAAGACCCAATCCTGAAAAGGCCCCCAAGTAGCAAAGGTTTAGGGTTTGGGTCCGACGGGGTTTCGGGATTTCAGTCTTCGGGTTTGAGAGTTTCAGATCTATAGGGTTTTTTTTTCCCACCCGCTTCGCTG
>CAJNJA010035953.1:16292-28699 GCA_905231915.1 Symbiodinium necroappetens
AAAAAAAAAAAAAAAAAACCGAAGCCGCAACCGTAGAATTACTTTTTGCATCCGGGCTTGAGATCAGGAATCCCAGGTGTTCTGCGCGCCGAAATCGTGGGAGTTGCAAGGAAAGCTTTATTTACTGTGAACACCCACGCAACTCCGACTTCCCTGAAGTCTATTGGGCAATCTTTCGAAATTTCAGGATCTGGGAGTCTGTGGGGATCATGATTATGGTTAGCGGTCCTACCATGCAGCGCATGCAACGAGCATGTGAAGCAAAGAGTAGCAGTTGAGATCGTGTTAGACACGCCGTGTCACACTCCGAGGTTCAAGCCAGATGTTAATATAGGGGCCTGAATAATTACCAATACTTTGGGGTTCCTTTTTTCAAGCATAGCATAAAGGGCCCCAAGACCCTTGTCTAGTTATTGAGGCCCCTACATTGACATTGCCTGGTATGCAGTTGTCGTTGAGATGAGTGCGAGTGCTTTTAGGTTCATGGCGCATGTTTGGCATGGCATATTGTCGGTTGAATTGCGAAACTCCAGTATGCAAGAGCCGGTGGTGAGCAATTTCTGTGACACCCCTGGTCCTGTGTCAGGTTCAAGTGGATGGCAGTTGAACCCGTCAGCGCCATGATGCAGGCGATGATCACAATCCCGACGACACAAAAGGAGCACTGAGAGGTCGTGCAAACTCGCGACCACCACCTCAGCAAGCTTTTAGCGTGCATGTCCTCGTGACCGAAAGGACGCGCGCTATAGGTGCATACGCATGTATGTAGATATGTCTGCGAGTATATCTATGCATATTTACAAATACTTATATAATACATGTGCAATCTACCTTGCGTGTTTGTACATATGCTCCACTTTAAGGGCCTTCGGTCACAGTCATAGTCTCATGATACAAACACGAGCGATAAGTAGCACTGCGAGGCTATCTAGCCATCACTCCCACTGATGCAGAACCGTGGTCGTGCGTCTTGCATGGCTTCTTTTGCAGAACCTCACGGACACTGCAAACCCTGTGCTGCTAGCCAGTCAAGTTGCTGCCAGAAGCTGGACACGTTCCTCGGTCGTATCGCTATTCGTCGACTACAATCAAGGCGTGGATTTGCTTGAAGACTGCATTTGCCATTCGGAATCCTTGCGGTAACACTTGGCTATGTTTGTAAACGAATTGTGCAAACTCAAGCATTTCGCGTGTGGGGCTTTCGGTTGAGACGTATAGACAGCAACCAAGGATCTGCTGTGCCAAAGCCCGCCGGCGGAGCTTGCCCTCTGTGCGAGAAGACAGGCTCTGTCCAACCTCGCCAGCAGATGCTCTGAGGAAAGCACCCTCGACAAAAACAGTGAAAAACCTACACTCAAGCCTAAATGCTGACTCCGGCTTTGACCCACAACACAGCCGCACTAAATCCTCTAACACAGGGGCCTTGATTATCAGCCACAGTATCCCCATCGAGTTCCTCCATTGGTCTGTCCAAAAATTCCGTTCTAATTATTTTAAGTGCGAATTTACTACAACCCTCGACACTACTTTGCCCTATTCAGAGCCCCCTTCAATGGCCCTCCCCCTCCCCAGCCTCTTGGTCTTCATCCGAGCTGGAGATGTACACATTCTCGTCCTACAGGAGGCTGCAAGGCCTATGACTGGGACTGTCACGGAATGAATGGGACGAGTCACCAATGCCACCCCAAACTTTAGGCCCAGATTTACCGAATGGAATGCTTTGGGGAGCACCGCCTTCGTTGCCAACCTGAACCGGTTAACGGTTAGCCTGACTCTAAGCCATTCTGGTGCCAGCTGGTTGCAGAATGTCTACACTTCAGCGGAACTGCTTGCTAAAAGGAACGGCGATGCTTCCTTTACTCAAAACGTCCATGACGTAGATAAAGCTGCTGACTGCTGACATTGTCTATCGATATTGGTGTTGTTCTTCCTACTGCTACTCCCACTCCTACCCCTGCGGTGCTGCTACTACTACTACTACGACGACGACGACTACTACTTACTAGTACTTGTACTAGTGCTACCATTACCACTGCTGTTTCAACAACTGATACCCGTATCCCTGGTTTTGCTTTTGTCGCGGTTCCTCTTGGCACGGTTGTGAATATCATGCCTGCTATGCGTATGATCGAAAGCATATCAAAACTGTGATTAAGCCATGGCAAATATCATTTTGGCTTTTTGTTGCTGCCATCCTGGATTTCATGAGCAATGATCCTACAACCGCCCAAAGGCCGAGCATCGTCGTTGGATTCGAAGTCATAGGTCCGACTGCTCTCTTGACGAAGGACGCCCAACCTGAAGAGATGGGCTCGGAGCCTAACCAGATCGTGGGCTTCACGGTTCCGGGTTGAACCTATTGTTTGCATTGGATCCCTCAGTGATAAAATAAGGCAGCCAAATTTAGGGACTGTGGTTTAGAATCTGGGTAAAACCGTGAAAAGTTGGAACATGGACTTATGGTGTTTAGTGTTCGGATTACTCGACTTGAGGGACGTTAGAACCATGATGTTCCAACTCTCGCTCTCTCCCTCCCTCCCTCCCTCCTCAACGTTGTGAACTTGGCATGCCTGAGCCACACCTTGCAGCTCCCAAATCATCATGATTCTATTTAATCGTACGCATGTCTTTCGAAGCACGCGGAAATACCTAATTGTTATTAACACGCATGTGGCACCGACCCAGCCCTGCACAGCAGTGCTTCGAAAGTAACGTGCCAGTGCTGCGATGTAGTTGAACTGTGCCACAGCAGCGGCATGGTGAAGTTGGCACCGCCGCGAATAAGACATGTCGTACCGCAATCTTTCATCCACACGCCCCACCAGCCCGTCTGCAAACACACTCCCTCCCGGCCTGCTAGCAGCAGCCATCACGATCGTCCCACTGGCATTCTCGTTGTGCTTCACCTCTTCCGTGTTCTCCTGCATTCTCCGGGCATGTGTTCATGGACACCAGGCTGGACCTGGGTCGGTCTCCCTGAATTAGTGTAGGGGCCTTAATAATTAGAATATGGTTTTAAAGTTTTGGGAGCTCCTCTCCTTATTATGTTTATAGTATAAGATACCCCGAAACCCTACTCTTATTGTTGAGGCCTCCATATTCAGCAACCGAAGCAGAGATTTAAAGCCCCGGATGGCTTCCTGGTGCGATCTTGTGCAAGGTTGAGCTATGAAGGGGCTTTCTCCTGGTGTCGGGTTCAGCACCAGAGAAACAAAAACCCTTTGCCGATGGCTATTGGTCATGCTTCTGATCCCAAACCCCTACAAACCCCTATAAACCCTAAACCCCCAAAACCCCTATAAACCCTAAACCCTCAACCCCAAAACGCCTAAACCCAAGGCCCTAAACACCCAAAACCCCTAAACCCAAGGCCCTAAACGCCCAAAACCTCTAAACCCAAGGCCCTAAACCCCCAAAACCCCTAAACCCAAGGCCCTAAAGCCCCAAAACCCCTAAACCCAAGGCCCTAAACGCCCAGCCCAAAACCCCGAAACCCAAGACCCTAAACCCCCCAAAACCCCTAAACCTTCACTGGAGATCCCAGGCCCCCAAAGCACGGAAGCCCGCTGGGCCATCTCTTGAAGCACTGGCATACTTTGCAAAACGGGAGCCTGCACACAAGGTAGGGTTTGGGGTTTAGGGCCCTGTCACCCTCTTGCGTGAGGGAATGCTGAGCTGACGACTAAACACCGAGCGCTTGGATCTCGCTGGCTGAAAAGACAGGTGGAAAAATGCAAAGCCGAGGTCTATGGTTTAGGGTTTAGGGGTTTAGGGTTTAGGGGTTTAGAGGTTTAGGGTTCAGGATCGCCACAGGGTGCAGGCAAGCACTTTCAAACAATCGCAGCCCTGAACCTGTCGACTCTGCAACCCGAGCCCTTGGAGATCTCTCAATGCATTCAAGCCCCAATCCGGATATCTATCAACCCCTGTAGAAGCCTATAGTAAACCCCAAAAAGTTGGAAACCGGATTAAGGACAAATAGTGCTGGGATTCCTTATACATTACTCTTAAGGATTGAGGCTATTGTGTTTCCAACTTTTGGGCTTCTACTGTACTTTTGAGATGCATACTAAGATACACGCTGTACAAGTTTACATCTGTGTATATGAAACAACAGCACACAGCCTTGGTTGGCTTAACCCTAAACTCTACAGGGAGTCTGTTCGGGCTGCAGCTCTCCTTCCGCATGCAATCTCCACGCAGCGCCCCGAAGCTGAGGAACTCGGGGAAAGCCAACAGAACCTTTGCTTCGGGAAGTCCTCAAGAGGTGGGTTAGAGGAAGTAGCATTGAGGGTCTCGGGGACTTCAGTTTTAAGGGCTTTAAAGGCCTTTTACGTTTATATCTTCAGTGTTAAGGGGTCTTGGAGTTCCACACCGAAGGCTAACAAATTACGGCCTTTACAAGAGGGCCTGATATATGGTTGGTGAAGAATTGTGATTTGTTTCCGTGGCAAAACCGGTTATCAGTCTCAAAGTATACTAAGCCGCATACTTACTTGATGTTGAGTTTAGGGTCTCGAAGCTCAAAGTTTAGAACACATGTAATATGTGTGTTTAGGTCTTTAAGGGGCAACGAAGAACACAAAGCCCAACAAGGATACCAAGCAACGACCGGAGTGACGAACATGTTGACGGACATTGCGCACCTCAGCTTTTTGTCGGGCGGTTTGGCCCAAAGCACACAACTCCGAAAAGCAAACATCCGAGTGTGAGGAGTGTCTGAGCCGTGGGTGGCTGGCCGGCTGGCTGACTAATCAACTGAATGAATAAAGACGCTGAACGACGCTATATGAATCAATCAGTCAAAGAAGCCTCGTACACATATGTGACGTATGTGCATGTATGACTGTATGATGTACGTAAGCTTACGAGTACTTACAAAGACTGACGCATGACTATACCTACCCGTCCCTAGACCCCAACCACATCATAAGCCCGAGACAGGATCGCCATGAGGATGCCTGCAGAAGAAGTGCAGCATCAAGCGTGGGCAAATGCCCAAAGATGCAGAACTCAAGAGGTTTCAGGAAAGAGTTTAGGCTTTCCCCCGTCTAGCTGGAACTATTCGGGTTTCGACATGCGCAGTCGCACAAGCTGGCAGGGATCCAAGCGACAAGCTCAGGTTTTCTTCTAGCCTCCCGCCTAGGTCTCGGGGCTTAGGATTGCGGATTTGTGGTAGTCGCTGCAGCTGCATTTGTACTGAGGCTGCCTTGGGCTACTGTGGTGCTTTAGAGGTTTGTTGAAGTTTGAATGTTTCCTTTGAAGCACCGACTCGTTTTGGTGGGCGCTGAAGCTGAACAGAGTTCGATACTGGGGCAAGACACCCCCCACCCCACTGCATATGCAAGAAGGCACAAGCAGGTTACCATACCGCTTGTCTGCGCTGACTTGTGCACCAACATGCCACACCATTTTGGCTTGGATGGTATACTGCTCTCAAGTGGTAGAGTTGAGGCACTCGATGGCTCTGCCCGAAGAAGATCTTTCGCGCCGGGCGGGCATGGTGATGATAATGGTGATGCTGGCAATGGTCGGCATTTGCTGTGTAGGAATTCAGAACTTGGACATACTAAACACACGGCTCGTCCCTAAACCCTCAACCGACTGAAGCCGAACCCCTATAACAACCTCATGCCGAAAAATCAACAACATGAACTCTAACCCTTGCGGCCTTATACTCTATCCGCATTGGATACATAAGAAACAAAAGCTGCTCTACTTTTATGTTGGTTTCTATTTTTTTGCAACTTAAGAAACCATTCCTAAGGAGGGCCAAGTATTCAACTCCTTCCACTCTCTCCCTGCCTATGCTCAGACTGTGGGACTCCTCCAGGGGGAGCTGCTGCACCGCCAGGGAGCAATAGCACAAAGTGAGTCCGGATCCTAGGATCACCTGGGTGTTCATTTTGGAACTGTTCGAGGCTGCTTTGCTAGCGCCTGTAGAGCTGCGGGAGGCTTGATTCGTTTGGGAGTTAGCGATTGGGGTTCGGGTGGCTCTTCAAAGTAGGAGCTAGGATTAGGGGGACCCTTGGGGATATAGACCCTCTCAAGAAGGTCCCTTTTCAGAGAGCCATATGTAGTAGGATCAAGGAGGCTCCGCAGTACTACCTAGGGGTGACCGGGGCTGAATCCCGGAGGCTAGGACAAGGGATTGAACGGTTGCACATGCCGGAACCAGAGTCTACAGCAGCGTCTGGGTATTGATGCTGTTGCTTCGCATGAAGGTTAGGGAGACTGGGCCTTTGAGCTTGCTGTTTCAAGGCGCTCTCCTCATTCTGAGCTTCGGGCTGTACCGCGCCCTACACTCAAGACACGTATGAAACAGCAATCTCCGTAGCAGCGTGGATAAGAGCATGCCAACATTTATGGAAACCTTGTTCTTCTGTAAGACGTGGTGATCTTCCATCGAAGCCGAGGGATGTGGAACTTGCGGGTCATCATTGATAGTGTAGGGATAAGCCAGATCGAGGTCAGACTATTTTTCATGTCCCCGTATAGCTCCTCCATACTTGTACTACACTAACCTGCCAAGCTCTGTTCGAGCAGCAACGCCCCGATGTTACCTAATAAATATGTGTGTTTTGGAGTTGCTTTTTAGGCTGCCTGGGGTTTAGGATGAAGCATAATGGGAGCAAATGCTGCTTCGTGGCAGCTGTACTGCAGCTTCGAAACCCGAACCTACACCCTTAACCGTTGAATCCTGAACAGCCCTGAACCTAAACCCCGAACAAGGTCAGGATCTATGGATAAGCCCGAACGAAACGAAGTGGCATGGCCGCTGCGCCGGATGGACGCCTTTGTTGAGCTCTGCGGTCACGAACTTCTTACATGCCCCAAATCCCGAACGAAAACGGATACGATGCTTCATGATTGAGAATTATTGCGATTACTCTGTGAGGCTCTGCTCTGCTTTGGGGCGGACTGCGAGCTTTTTATATGTGCCTCGAAAGTGCCTTTCTGGGCTCGTGAGATGCTCTAGAGCATGCTTCGGAAGACTAAGTTAGACTACGTGTAAAAAAGAGACGACCTTTAGGGTTTGGGGATTTAGGGTTTAGTAGTCTCGCGAAGGGACGACACGCATGCGAAAGAGCAGCTATTCCCCCCCACTCCATGAGTCAGCGAAGGCAACACGCCAAAACCAGACCAGATGCGCATGCCAAATGCTGCAACCAACTGTTCACAGCAACGCAACAGGATGTGCTGGATGCCAGACAGTACCACCCTCAGGCTTTCCCATCAGCCACAAACCGAATGTCAAACCTTCGAACCCGAAAAACCCTCAAAAACACAGGAAAGCTCTTAAACCCTAGGTCCTAAATCCCCCAACACTTCAAGCCATGCCTCTGACACTGCCTGCATCAATCCGGCACCTAGCGCTAGCTCCTCCTGAAAGCCTTGGCTTGAAGGGCTTAAGGTTAAGGACCAAGGAGGCGTGGGGTAGTAGTAGTAGTAGTAGTAGTAGAAGTAGTAGAAGTAGTAGAAGTAGTAGTAGTAGTAGTAGCAGCAGCAGCAGCAGCAGCAGCAGAGTAGTAGTAGTAGTAGTAGTAGTAGTAGTGGTAGTGGTGTATTTACCGCCACGTCTTCGTGGGCCTTGGCCAGGGCCTTCATTGGTATTTACAGTTTTTCGGGCTTGGAGGCAGCAGCAAAAACCCAGCGTAGATTCTGGGCGGTTTGTGTGGTTTTCCTTATGCATGCAATGAAATCATCATGGCGACGATCCTGAGGGTCAAGCAACCATGGGTCTGATGATAATGATTCTGCAGTTGTCTATTTGGTGGCTCGTGGAAGGCCCTTTATCGGTATTTACGGCATTTTCGGGCTTCCAGGTAGAGCAATCACGAGGGGAGCAATTTGAGGGTTTTGGTATTGCACATGCATGCAATGTGGTCATCATGGTGACGACTGCTGCTGCTGCTGGCGGTGGTGGTGGTGGCGGTGGTGGTCATGGTGGAAGTAGTAGTCGTACTAGTAGTAGTACTAATGCTGCTACGAGCAGTCGTAGTACAGTAGCAGTAGCAGTAGCAGTAGCAGCAGCAGTAGCAGTAGCAGGGGCAGCAGTGGTAGTAGTAGTAGGAGGAACAGCAGCAGCAGCAGAAGGGATTGCACCCTATTGTGCGACGCTTAAAGGGATCTTTTCAAATTTGCGGTGGGAAGTCTTATGGACAAAGAAGCAACTCCCTTCAGAGCCTCTGAGTGGTACGAGAGACCAGCACTGCCAAAGCTCCTATCTCCGAACAAGACATCGGATAAGAGACGCAGCGTAGGATTTATAGCTATGAAGGAAGACCCAGCCAGGAAGTGCGTCGCCATCTCTGACCGAGGAGCTTCACTCTGCTAGTGATCTCCAAAGAGGAATGGCATAGCGAATTCATGCTACAGAAGCCATAATAGCAAGCACATGCCGCAAAACGAAGTCTTGCCAGTGCAACTTGATGATCCGTGCAACATGGTGGCAGTTCAGACATGCTTCACAACAGCACATTAAGTCAAGGGCTACAAGCAAGCATAGGACCTCTACCTTACAGAGCTTGGCTTACCCTGATGGCCGGACAAAGGAAGTTTTGGAATTAAGGTCCCTGAACCAAACCCTTAAGCCCTTAACCGCATGTTTAGGGCTTAGAGTCTGGACTTGATGTTTTCCGGTTTAGTTCCGATGCAGAGCCGGGCCCGTCTTATCATGGCTAAGCCCAGCGGCGGACGAGCAGGAAGAGAGAGTAGTCAAAAGTCAGTGCCATCAACGTGGACTCAGACATGATGGGAACACCTGAAGCACTCATATTGTGAGATACATATTAGATATCAAGTATTACGACGAATTTTATCTATATAGAACAGTAACATGCTATATACTATACCATATAATGTTAGAAAACGATGTAGAGGGTTGCTCTAAACAACTGGCCTTCCTTTAGCCAGTCATACGCTATAACAGGCTCGTGCGGAAGAGACTCGAGACTGTAGACTTCAAAGCAATCCACCTCACGATTAAGGTTGATGGGGTTTGTTTTGTTTTTAGGGTTTACGCTCTCACAACTCGTTTTGATGTTTTCCCTCTCTCATGGCAAAGGATTGATTTTAGGGTTTAGGGTTTAAGGGTTCAGGGTATGATGCTTCGGGTTGGAATTGAACACGGATAGTTAAGCCTTTGAGAAGCCCGATTGGGTAGTTCTCTAAACTAGGGCCTCTTTCAGAAGCCCAGAAAAAGGCGGCACCCTTGAACATCTCGAACCACCCACCTACAAAGCCAAACCGCACATGTCGTGGACCCGCCGTGTACTTTGTGCGACCTCGTCACTAGTAGACATGATCCAGCCGGACTCGGCTATCCACGTCAGCGCTGCGAAGCACAGGGTGTTGGCGCAGAACATACAGAGCAGCGTGATCCTCAAGCCCAGGCCAGTGAGGCTACACGGCTGAAGCTATCAGGCCCAAGTATGTTCTCATCTGGACATACTCTTAAAACCGGCCCTTGTGGTAGTAGGCTCGAACAAGCTCTGAAAACAAGAACCTGCGTCTGTTACTGTGAAGGCCCCCCGCTCACCCCCACGCAGGGATAAGCTTGTAAAGGCAAAGTGCCCACAGCCAGCACATAAAACCTGAAGGGTTCTGAAGTTGTCCTTACAAACATCTACAAACCCAGTAAAGATGACATAAAACAACAATATATAATCATATATATATATATATACGTGTCTAATAACCGTGCTTATACACACACACACATATATATATATGTGTGTGTGTGTATGTACATATATATATATATATGTATAAGGGTGCTGCACCCGGGAGGGTACAGCGTCCACAGGGGATCCACCTCAGCAGGCCGGAGCTGTCCTAATGCTCAAACCCACGGATTTCCCTCACCTGCTAAGCTTGCGCAAATCCTCAGCAACCGGAGCAGAAGCAGCAACAGTAGTAGTAACTACAGTCGTAATAATGTCAGAAATCAGTACTGATAGTGATAAGGAGGCATCGAGACCAATGCAAGGCAGCATGCTGCAGCATGCTCTTGGTAGTCACATGCTAAAAGTTGCCTGTAAGAGCTGCTCCGGACAAGCAGAAAATGCAGTAGGCTGTTTATTCAACCCTGAACTATTTTTGGTGGCCTTGTTCAGCGCGAAACTGTTCTGCTATCCTGTCTATCTTCGTTCTTGCTGACAATGTTAAATCAGTGCCTCTGCGCGCGAGTCATGAAACCATTGTCACTGAACCCTTGGGCACTTACACTCATGTGGATCACCGGAGAGTTCCCGTCTGCCAAAGACACCAAGAGTCAGCATGAGACGCCAGGATTGTACCTCTGGATGCTTTTTGATCGCATTTTTCAGGGCTTGAACTAGCTTAACCCTCGAGTCCGGGACTCCACGCCCCAGGCCCTGACCCCTAAAATTGGGCTGGTCGTTGAACAGCAGTTGAAGCCTCATTTAGGTTTGAGAGATTTTTTGAGGACCATGTTCTGGTGTGCTGACAAGGGCAGCGGCGTAGCGGGCCGGGCTAGAGCTCTTTGTTCAGGACATGGGCTTTCAAAACCTTCTCGTGCTCCCGGACAAGTTTTGGCCAATCTCACAGTCACAAGCGTCCAGAAACACAGGCCCCGGTCGTACAGAAAAAACACACAAACAGTCCTAACTCCCACGATGTGGTCTCTCGAGAAATGTGCTGCCCAGCTGCCACTGAGGCCAACACGGCAAAACCTGGAGTTGAAGGTCAGCAGGGGAAACCCACTACAGATTGACGAACTTATAAGAGACGTTCCCATGACCACCACTTCAACGTACGGTTATTGCTACAACGAGAACCACAGCAAGATCAGCAGCGGCTGCAACAACAGCAGCAGCAGCAGCAGCCGCAACAAGAACAACAACACCAACACGAGTGGCAGCTGCTGCCTCTCATGTTGCGGCGGCACGGGCGACAAACTTTTTGTAGCACTAAGTGGTATAAATACTGACTGCTTTATCACAAGATCACTACTCACTCTTGGGGCAGTAGACTATGCGTGGGTATGATGCAAACACTGTGATTGGCTTGGAACTGAACTTGTAGTTTGCAAAGACTGTTTCTGGGTTTGGCTTAAGTTTGACGATCGTAAAACCTTCGAAGATATGCTGGCGGCAGGACACGGCACCGTGTGACCAAAGCATGTCATGCAACTTACTTGCATGTGATGGGAAATCGTGACCTATGCCATGACTGCACAGGATCCCAGAGCAGTCTCTTTGCTTGAGTGCCTAGCCTCATACGCTGCTTTGTTGAGTAATGTATTATCTTAGCGCCCGCCGATCGCATATTGCTATCCCTAAGGTTGAAACAACGCAGACATCACAGTCTGTCCTGTATTACATTTTTGCTGGACCCATGTTTGTTTTGACAAGACACACAGTGGGATGCACAGCGGATTACTCCGGGCCAAATCCCGCGCAGCCGACTTGGTGCCGTCGACCTCTGTGTCATCAGCATGGGACTTAGAAAGCACACCAAGCACTAAATCCTTCTCTGAAGGAGCTCTACCATAATTACGGACAAACGGTCAAATGTTGATAAGAAAGCTCAGCTGTACATTGAGGCCTGCCATTGCAGGAGGCGGGCTAGGTATTCCTGAATTTACCCACGGGGCCTGATACAAATTTGAAGGGGTCCATATGCTCTCTGGGTAGGACCGGGTAGGAGCGGCGGGCTGAAAGCGACCCGGACATCGCCAACTTACTGCGTGGCGATTGATGGGCTTTGGGTTTTTGGCTTCTTGCCCATGTATGTGCAGATACCCCATGTACGCTCGGGGTGTAGGGTCTAAGGTTTGCTGCGTATGTAGAACAGGCTAGCGGCTAGTCATCACACGAGGACCCGGAATGCCCGAATGCTGTCGCCGTGTCCCCACAGGCTTTTTGTTTTGAGCCCATAATCCAACAGTCCGAACATGTCTGCGCCTTACTGAGGTCGGCCCTTGACCAAGAAGCCCTGGCGGAATGCAAACGATTAGTGTCTCAACTTGAAGCTTTTGAATATTGAACATGCCGAAGAATGAGAAAGAGGTTCCGTGCGAAAGACGTCTTAGCTGCCCACCGGACACAAAAAATGCTGTTTCACACCTCCAAGACTCGAACAATCGGTCAGAGCTTATGGCGGGAACCCTGGTTCTTTTAGTATGGTATGTAGGGTTTAGGGTTTAGGGTTTTAGGGTTTAGGGTTCAGAGCAGGGATGATAAGCAGAGGTCCGGACGACGAAGGGTGCTATGCCAGCGACGCCAATGTAGCTGATCGAGGCGTGGCCTGGAAACAGGAGCACACAGCACAGGCTGTCGTGCAGACAACTCTAAACGATGCAACTTCAACATGAACGCACTGCTTACCCAGTTCCAAACCGATATCGGCTTGGTTTAGCGGTTTAGGGGGGGGGGGGGGTT
>CAJNJA010035964.1:5409-17929 GCA_905231915.1 Symbiodinium necroappetens
CAGGTAGGTAGGTAGGTAGGTATGCTGTGGTCAACAGATGGTTCTTGTTCTTGTTTTTGTTTATTTGTGATTCTAGCCGCCAAAAAACAGCAATTCAGCACTATGTGGTTGAGTTCCGTTGTCTCAGTGTTTCGTACGCCATTGTCCACGGGTTGCAGATGTTGTGCGCTTGGTTCGCAAAACTAAGTGTGAAGATTAATGGGCACGTTAAGACACAACCTTAACCAATGTTACCGAAGCTCTGTGACAGAAAACCTCAAAGCCACATTGTGCATCTGCCTGTCAAGAATGTGTGGCGCATACCCGAGGCTTCCCGAGCCCGAAAATTGAATCCACCTTTGCGGCATTCCGACCAACATTCGCATCACGTACATGCTGAGGAATTTGCAAAAACTTCAATAGTCAAAAGTCTTGGTCGCCCAAGTTGCCTAAGAATCTTGTTGCGCGGCTCATTCATTGCAACGCCTGCTTGGAAGCGCTGAGGCTTAGCACTCGGTCACGAGGGGGCACGCGGTCCCCTAGACCTCGATGCACTGGAGGTCGAAAGCCTTCAGTGCTTGACGAGCACATCCGGCTGTTCAGGGTGTTTAGGGTGTGGACTTGAACGGCCATGGAGCTGTGTTTGCGACGAAGGAAGTTCACGATGCTGCTGGCTTGGGAACCTGTCTGTCGACTCCCCTGCAACTGGAGGTGTCAGTTCTCCGGCTCACCAATGCGAGCGAAAGTTCGAGGTCATACCTCAAACCGATGATCGACAGCAGCCTGGCGCAACCTGCTGCCGAGTTCTTTCAGTTGTAGGAGCGACGACAGTAGACAACTCAATCGAACGCGCATGATGAGGTATCCGGACGATGCTCGAGAAGGACCGCCCTTGAGCAAGGCTTGCAGGCTTTACCATTTGGACATTGCATACCTTAGCACGCACAGCCGGCTTGGAACATCCGTCGTGTAGCCTTGCTTCAGCCTTGATCAGAGTGTGACTGTGACAGGAGCTGATGCCAGATATCTCCAGGCAGTACAGTCGCCGGGTAAGCATTGGAACTTATGTTGCAGGTGCATCCAAACCCAGCAAAAACCCTGGCCACCTGACCCTCGCAAAAGCAGTCTGCCACGAACGTGGCAGAGAAATGCCAGCTTCCAGCTTTACCTTTAGCTCCTGGGGCCTCGACCTGTGCCGTGTGTCGGCAAGTTGGGTCTACTTGTATCGTGTTGTTGTAGCTCTGAGGCCTTGCACAGAAGATGTTGGACGATGCGGCCAAAGGCAACGGGGCTGGTTCTAGAAGTCGTCCGTGCTGGATGCTGCTCAAGGTAAACTTATCTCCAACTAACCAGTTTTTGACAGGCTTCGCCGCATGCAAGGAGCCGTGGAATGCCACGCAGGCGCGAGCCCGGTTGGGCAGCACAGCTGCCGTTGTTCTTCGTTTTTTGGAGCATGCTAGGGTGTTAGGGCTTCCATTTGTTCTTTGTTCCATGTGCATATGTATCATGTATATATACACATATGATGTGTATAGGTACATGCGCTCATACATACATACATACATACATACTTACTTACTTACTTACTTACTTACTTACTTACTTACTTACATACATACTTACATACTTACATACTTACATACTTACATACATACAAAAAAGTACATACATACATACATACATACATACATACATACCATTTCGTAGCTGCGCAGCGGTCAAAAGGCCAAACTCAGATGGGAGGGTTTTGAAGCTGCCCATGGTGGTCGACAGCAGGCAGGGGAGGCACTATTATAGCGGCATGTTCGCACTATTTATGCCCTCTGTCACGACGAGGGTGATTCCTACTCATGTCAACTGCAGGCGGCTTGGGAACAAGCGTCCTGTGAGCATGTGACAGAGTGCGAAGTTCTTGCGGTGCTCACTGCTATGGAATCCGGCACCACCAGTGGTCTGTCAGTTATGGGGGAACAGCGCCGATGACATGAATTATACGCGTGTGGTTTTCATACCAGAGAGACTGCCTCTTCAGTCAGTCTTCGGCAATGTGCACACGCGCACATTGGAGTTTCCACCCTATGCACATATGCACATATTCATATGTACATGCTATCAAAGCCACGTAGACACGGCTACGAGCTTGATACGACGGCAGTGTTTCGTAAGATGCCATGCCATGACATGGTAGAATCTACAAGCCACTGGGCCTCTCCGAAAAAGCTGCCCCCTCTGCACTGCACTGCCAAAAACCGATTTCCACGACAAAAAGCTCCCTCATCCCGGAAGCCCGAAATCCAGGCAAGGCGACGAAAACCAAGCCTGAACTGCCAGAGGTGGGGGAAGTCCGGGAGCAGCACCAGAACTGCCGGAAGGAAGAGAGCAGCCTCGTCGTTGATGCGAGCCTGGGCTCTGTAGTAGATTGGATTTCGGGAGGACCGTTCTAAATAGTAGGATCCTGGTGGTAAGCACCCTTGAAGAAGGTGCCCCTGCCTTTGGGAACGGAAGGCCTTATCTTGCAGCCTAGCGAGATCTACTCTACCGACTCGGCAGAGCCAAGGAACGACACCTGCGACGACGCTCAAGTCCTTGCGGAAGTCAAAGTACAGAAGTGCGAGAAAATGAAAGGCTCGAGCTCGGTTAACTCTGCTATCGACTCTTAGATCAAAGCTGCTTACGCACCACCCGCTTGCCAGGTGTCGATGCATACCCGCCGGAGGCCCCTGCAGTTTGTGACAAGGCCGGTCATCTCTTGATGTAGACGATACCTTTGCATCTTTCCTGCTGGCAAGAAACGGGACTGGGAACATGATGGAACCGGAGTAGTTTAGGCTGAAAGCTTGGCTTTGGGGGAGTCTGGGAGACACTGGCAGAGAGCGCAATTGTGAGTCTTTCATGTCTTCAGCAATGAGCAGAGAGGCGTACAGTACACCCTAAATCCAGACGTCTGATCTAGTCAGCCAAGTGGGTGGGAAAAACACCCTTACAGCAAATCATATACTCGTACCATCTTTGGAACCAAGAACCTCATCGGGCTGAGTCCGAGTTTGAGAGCTTGAGCCATTGTGAGTACCGAACCCTGCAGAAGACGAGACGTCTGCTTGGCCAGGACTCGAGCGACGTGTCCTACGAGGTGCATGCTAGGCGCATCCGGAACTTCTACATGCAGATGCTCGGCGAATATGCACTCCTGTTTCTTACCCGAGATGTGCCGTACTGCGGAGCCTCCTGTACAATCGGGCATAACTGTGTGGTCTGGTATGTCGTAGAGTCGTAGAGTACAGTAAAGCAGTAGTGTGAAGCAAACTGCAAGGGAGTTCCACTTCCGGCTGCATGCCTGTGCAGAATCTGAATCCACCAGGGAGCCCCGACGAAAGAAATCTGAATCCACGGAAAATCTCCCCGGAATATACACTGCTCCCTAGTTTAGGCCCTGGCGCACTTTGCAAAGCGGTTCTGACCTTAAATTAAACGGGTCTCAGATTTTGACAAGCAGTGCGCGTTCGAACGTGCACTTTTTGGGGGAGGGCAAGGTTACAGCCCCTCCCCAAGAAGCATTGCTCGACTGCGGAGCTGAGGAAAGTTCATGATGGGCACTCAGTTGCTCCAGAGCACCAGTGCATCACTCTTTGGAATGGCCGTAGCTGTAGTCCCTTCAAGTCGTTCTTTGCAGGTTCCGAGAGTTGGAAGTCTTGCTAGCGCTGAGTTCTTCAGCTACGAACTTGCCAGTTAAGGAGTGGGTCATGGCAGAGGAGGCATGCACAAATGCTATGCAGAAGGCAACTGCAAGAAGCAAGACCTGCAAAGTTCGCAACGATGCCTGCTTAGGTTTAATAAACGGTTTTTCACTTGGAATTTCATTTTTTGTGACAAGTTTTTTCTGGGGAGTTGGGGTCAGTTGTGTTTCTTGCCTTCCCGCTCGTAGAGGTGAGGGGGCTTCACATACGTTGGAGCAGGGGCGCCAGTGGTACTCCCGAGAGTTTACATGAGTTTCCTTGGCATCTTTCCGAGGAAGGCTGGAAAGACAAGCGTGCCTTGGCTATCTTAGAGGAGAGCCTGTCGGAGTCATGACCCCTGATGTACCATCTTCCTGTACACATGCGCCACGGTGGATGCAAACAGAGCACGTACGCAAGTATCCCTGCAGGCATGGGTATATGCATTGTCCGTCTGTTTGCCTGTCCATCATCTGTCTTTCCCTACCTGTCCGTCCGTCCGTCCTTCCGTCGGTCTGTCTGTCTGTCTGTCTGTCTGTCTGTCTGCCCGTATGTATTTATACAAGCATGGATGTATGTAAATACATATGTATGTACGTATGTATGCGTTCACATATACCTTAAGTAATTTGTTCATCATGATACGCAGGGTCGCGCAGCGTCATGCTAATGGTTGGAGGTGGATCTAACTTAAGAAGTTAATGTAGCATATATATATATATGCGAGTGAATATATATATATATATGCGAGTGACTTGCTGTGCGGAGTTTGAGTTGCGAGATCCGATGCTCAGGCCAATCTTGCAATGCCATCCAGAGGACAGGTAAACCCATGCCACTTGCACCTTCTTGCTAAAAATCCAGAACCCTGAGATCCCTAAAGCAGCTTTTTTTTTCGGCTTGCTACAAGACTGTCCTGGGAGGATGCTGGACATGGAGGCCTGCGATGCCTGGACCGAGTGCCTGGGCTGTGCCACGAGACAAGACATCCTCCCTGGAAGATCGTGATATGATAGACTATAAGATAAGACCGTGTAATGCATTTGGATATAGTGTAATAGAAATTCAATTTAATGTAGTAACAGCGTATAGCATATTATACCCATACAATATACCATAAGCTAATCTAACATGAAATCTTATGATATGATATGATATGAATAATATTTTTGTATTCAATGTGGATGCTGTTGCACACGATCCAAGGTACTACCACTGCTCGCAGAACAACTCTTGTCTCCTGGAGGCGACCAATGCTTATGTGGATGTGGCGGCCTTATGCGTTCGTGTTCCGTTTCTCCAATTCTTTCGGGTCGTAGTTGTCGCGAAGCCCAAGCTCCAGTTCCTCATAATGCTTTGCAGATGGTGGGATGTTCACCCAGTCAGAAGACGTTTCGGCAGCGCGGCAATCCCAAGGCCAATGGCACTGCGACTGCCATGCAGCGATCCATTGTGTTGCAGTGGAGGGCCATGAAACGCCAGAGCCCTGAATTCAGGGCATTCGCATCCCGGGATTCCTCCACCGGCCTTCGTACTCACTCCATGTGCCTCAAAAAAAATGCTTCGTGACTGAGGCGGCTTATATTTGCAGCCAGAAGACTGCAAAGCTAGTGTGCCACTTGGGGCCATGCTTGAAACAAGGCATCGAATGCCTGCTGGATGCCCTGGCGAACAATAGAGAAGCGGATGATCTCAGCAATGCCATCACCGAGTGCAGGCGCCTAGGGGCCTAAACGTTCGCGTGAGTAAGTGCCGATGAGCAGGTTTGAACTGCCAGAAAGCAACGTAGAGCTTGTCGCACAGTCTTGACATCCCTGAGCTCCGATCTCAAAGCCTTTGTGTCTGCAGGAACAAAGTGCACAGCACGACTTCTTGGGCCTTGACTTATCCGTACTACAAGGAGTCTTGGCAATCCGACTTCAGAGGTATCCACCGAATCTCTTGGTAGAGGAGAGCAGTAGCAGTGGTGGTAGTAGTAGTAGTAGTAGTAGTAGCAGCAGTAGTGGTAGTAGTAGTAGCAGCAGCAGCAGTAGTAGCAGCAGCAGCAGCAGTAGCAGCAGCAGCTGTAGCAGCAGCAGCAGTAGTAGCAGTAGCCACGGCAGCAGCAGCAGCCGCAGCAGTCGTGGTGGTGGTGGTGGGGGTGCGGGCCGGGTTGGGGGTGGTAAATGATGGTGTTGTGGTGATCTCGGAGGTTTGCAAGCTGAGCGAGTCATAAGCCGTACCCAAGGGCTCCTAAGTTCCATGAAGCTCCCGTTTTTAATTTTAATCCCTAAACCTTGAGGCAAAAATACCCTAAACTCAGGACTGGAAGCCTCAGATGCCCTCCCGGGTCTGTGAAGAGCCTAGCTTTGGGCGGCTCCTCGGCTGCAGATTCGATTTTGGGTAGGGTTTGCGGCAGGGCTCGCGTTTTAGATTTGGGGAATTTGGGGTATTGTTTGGGGGTTGGGGTCTCGTCGGGAACCCGGTTCTCCGTAGGTTTGAGTGCATGTGCAGGTCAGACTTGCTCCAACTTCAGGAATGATTTGCGTGGAAACAGCTGTGTGCCTCTGCCGGGTACAGGCCGTGAACCTTGCAATCACTTTCGCACTTCATCATGGTCTGCTCAGTTCGATAGCATTAGCCGCCTTCCAAATCAAAACTCCAAAATGTCCCTTACAAGTTGGATGTTCGCCAGCAACGCCAGGCCTGGAACCGGATCCTACAAGCGTGATGAGTATGTCGCTTGGTCGGGTAGTGGCTCGAGTTTTGCAGGCTAGCCTTTGACATTCCAGCTATGACCTTTAGCTTGGAACCAAGTTGGACGAGTTTAAAGGGGAAGGATCGAGTCGGTGGTATGAGCTCGGTAAGCTTCAACATCTTCAAACGATGCGCTCAGCCGACTGAGCCTCAGACCCAGGAGACCTTGCCCACGAAAGCGCCCGCCGATGCGTGCTCTGCGGACTGCTGCACCAGGTGTTGGTACTTTTCCTGCCGCTCGGACGTCCAGCTGCGCGGGCACTGACATTCTTTTCACCATGGATAGTTCATCCGCTGCCGCCGCTACCCTCTCATCCAAGTGTTGCTGGGTGCACCTGAGGCAACAGCACCACCGCACCTTGGATGGCAAAGACGTTGCGGTTCCTTCATTGGGGCCACCAAAATAGAATTGCCAGTGCCTGCCCTTGCAGAGTGGCACGCCAGAGAGAGAGAGAGAGAGAAAGGGGATAGACTTGTCGAGCAGAGGGCGTTGAGTTGACTGCCTCCGGCTGCTGACTATGTCCACCGTACTAGAATTCTGCGACTAAGAGCTGGTTAGTTTCAGTCTTTCAGTCTGCCTTGGCTTAGGGGCCAGCCAAACCCATTGAAGCGGCCACGAGTCCATATTTCCGGTTTTGGTGGTTCAGGGCTTTTGCATCTTACTCAGCATAGATTGTTCAAGCTCACACGTTGAATTCCAGACAATCTGCACAAGCTTTTCATCATGAACTTAACCACAACAGCTGCCCAAACATGAACCGCGAAAGCTTTGCAGCCTTACTACAACTGTTAGCTCCCAATTTGCAGCTGCTTTTGCTTCTGGATATTTTGTGTACCCCACATGCGCTACATGACGGAAAGAGCAAAGAGTCCCATGTGATACTTAAGCACGCCATGCATGGATGCATGTCAGCCCCTATAAATACATTCGGGACCGTCTTGCCATGGCCCGTGCACCTGTGAGCAGCATGTCTGATACAGACTCGGATGGGGCAGATACAGGGCACCTGTGCGAGTTGGAGAACTTGCTGCAAGAGGGTGAATATTTTCAGGACGACGATCTCTGGCCCGCATACATGCGCTGTATCGCGGTTTCCTTGGTGCAGTTTGCATGTGCGCCTCTGGTATTTCTGTGTGCTTACAGTGGTCGCGGCTGCGCCGCTGGCATGACTGTAGGTTTCATGCTTCTTGGCTCCACGGCCTTCCAGTATTGGCTGGTGGACACGCTGGTGTCGTGGTTAAAACGGCAGCCATGTAGGGCCACGTGGCAGCAATCCATCGATGCTCTGGCCGACTTTGGGAGTACATGCAGTACGCGTTGTGTCCTGTCAGGCGCATTTACCCTCCTTGTTGGCATGATCGAAGCTATGGATCCTGCTCTGGATGCTTGGGCAGCCGCGAATGTATTCAACCTGTACACCGATGATCTCCGTCTCAAGTTCGAGTCATCTTGGAACCACATTCCGTTGCTAGGTTGGGTTGCTTGGCTGGGATTGCCAGGCGTTTTGCTGTCCATACTTCTTTTCTCGATGCTTTGCCAGCTGTGGTCTTTGTTCGACATCAGTATGTGACTGGACAAAGGCTTTTCGACAAATTCAGGCAAGGTGCAGAGGAAACCGTAGCGTGCAGATACAAGCTTTGGTATCAGTGGAAACATGTCGTCGACCTCGGTGGATTGCTGGTCCTGCATACAGTCTTTGAGAAGTTGGTCTTTGCGGAGCTGGAGCTTGTTACAGAGGGCGATTTGTACCCTGTTGTTGATCGGTTTTGGTCCTTCATTCCGAAGACACTTGCAGAAGCTCTTCCGAGTCTTTGGTTTCAAGTTTCCTTCATCGCATTGACGTACGAGTCAAGCTCAGATAGTACACTCGCCGTGAATGTTGTGTCAGTGGCCAGCAGCACGTTTGTTGTGGGCAGGTCGCTACACTTGCAGTTGCAGACTTTGGCTAAATCGTGGCAAACCAGTACATGTTCGTTCTTGACCGGCCGGCATATGTTGCTTAGCTTCGCAGCCTGGGCGTTATCATTCTGCGTTTTCTCCGTCTGCTTGATCCGACTTGCAGGTCTCCGGATCTGCCCCAGTCATGTTCATTCGCTTGTTCATGGCGGATGCTTCGACTTTGAACGTCAAGATGGCTAAGCTAGGGGAAAGCCTGTGCACTGCGGCTTGCGCTGCAAGAAACAGCTCACAGCATGTGAAAACTAGTGCCGGGCGTGTCGGCGAAGTTCATCTTCAGCCGCCCTACTCCCTAAACCCTATCTATCCCCTATCCGCTAAACGCTAAACTCTGTCCCCTAAACCCTAAACCCTGGGATGTAACCTGCCATGCCTGCGTGAGCGAGTGTGTGAGTCGAAACCCTAAACCTTATCCCCTAAACCCTAAGCCCTAAACCCCAGAGCGACCGGTTCTGCTGATGGAGGGCATGACAGAGAAAAAGGACACGTATTTAGGATCTGAGCCGAGCTCTTTAATGGGTTTGGAATTTAGGGTTTAGGTCTAGGGCTTAGGGTCTAGGGTGTGGGGTCTGGGGTGTAGGGTGTCGGGTTTAGGGTTTACCAAACAGTTTGGTGTCGGGACGCAATTGCCATGTTCTTGGTTGCATGCTGGACCGGGTCAGAGGCTGATTCTGGAGTTTGGTCGTAGCGGAGTTCTGAGCCTACTCGGACAAAGCACACACATGGCCATCGCAAAGTATTAGGATTGGCATGGCATCCTTGGTGTTGAAGGGGAGGGGGCAGCTGTCCGAAATGCACCGAAGTTTGTCTTCTTCTGATGAGCAGGTTTTGAAGCGCAATGCCAAGCAGCTCACAGGCTTCTCGCAGAAGGCGGGCTGCCGAGACTGGTGTGTTTTGATTGCACTGACTTAGAAGTGCCTTGAACGCCGAACCTAGATCCGCGAAGGAATGCTGCGTCGCGCCGACCAATCCTGGCTGGAAGTACGCTGCTGGGCAGCTGTTCAGCCTCACTTCACAATGGACTTAATGTTGGATTTGGCGGCAGAGTGCCTGCATAGGGGACAGGGCTTTGGCCCAATGGTGGGTGGTTAACGGTCAACCGTCGCCTAGACAATCAAGTTGAGCATTCCAGCCAGGGTGAGGACATGTCAGCCCTGGAACGAGCTCCGAGGAACCATGGCCTGCGGCGAACTGCGACATGAGCTGTGGGCTTGCAGCTGAGTGCCCCTCCTCGCTTGCAACAAGAACATAAGGCTACAGTCCCGCAAAGCCAGGGAAGGATGAGGCCCATGGAGTTCGAGCTCAGGCAGAAGCTCACAGGGGCTCTTCGGTGCGGGCGGCTTGAGGCTTGAAAGTTTCACCTGTTGTGAGGTACGAGACGCGGAAGGTCGAGTGCTGGGATTTCGACAGCGGAGTGAAGCTGGACAGTACCTCTTCTCTCTTTCCGGCCTGCACATGCCTGCACTTTCGTTCATGCGATTGCAACAGAGACCAGGTGCGCTGTCAAGTCTGCGTCACTGCAATCACCACTACCCACGTGAGATTGCCGTCTTGACCTTTGCATCTTCTTGAAGTGTAGTCAAAACAAACATTTGATGTGTGTGTGTGTTTGTGGGTGCGTGTTTGTGTGTTTGGGCATGTTTCGCGGTATGTGTGTGCACAGCCAAACCATCCCTTCACGGCAGAGTTGATGGCCAGCCCTCTGCTACGGATTCAAACGAGCTGACTGTAGCCTGCCCAGAGTTTCGCAACTTCTCAGCTTCGGTGCATGCTTTGGAAGCCTTGCACAGTGATTTGGACATGTGAAGGGTTATGTACGTATTCTACGTGGTATGATACGGCAGTTCTGACTTTGTATCACACCGAAGTTCATGCCCACCTGGCACGCCGGCGATGTATCCCCGGAGGACGAGAGCATGTGCACACAGACGAAGCCCGACACCCTGCGCACGAAATGTGCGGAAACGCCCAAATGCGGTGTCTGCGAGGCCGGGGACGGAGACATTCGGGGTCACGGCGGGTTCGTGGAATTCTGTAGGGTCAATTCCAAAAGGAGAGATGTCCGTTCTTGGTGCGCCTGTTCATATTCCTGGACTCCTCTGCAGTAGACTAATGACGAATGTGCTCGAAGCTTGAGCAAGATGTCGCATGTGAGACCACGGCTTCGGAGGACACGGACTGCAACAAGGGCTACGTGGTGAAACAACTTGTCCCTGCTTCATGCCAAGGCTGCCGAATAGACGGGGAGGGGTTAGGGCGCAAATGACAACGATGGCAAAGCAGCAACCAGATTCTGCTACAGCCTACAGCTATTTTTTTTTCTGAAATGCCTCTGCGTGATGCCAGGCGAAAACTGCACCGTTGCAGAATGCTGCAACAAGGCTGGGAGATTGTGCAAGCCTTTAGCGATTTGGAATCGGGTCTTTTGAAGGTGGGTATACTTCCGGGAAAGGTGGACCCCCACAATTCTGAGCGTCTTCCGGCCTTCCTCTGTGCACTGCGGGCTTGCACTTGGTGTAGGTGTGCTCTGCTGCCGACTGCCCGGTCGGCACCGCAGTGAAGTTCCCGGCTCGCATTTGCGGCTTCTCGACTGCATAGTCCTGTGGCTGTTGTGATTTTTTCCTCAGAGTCCACAAGATGCTTTTGCCCGACTACTCAGTAGAGCGGGTGCGCTTAAATGCTCGATGAAGGAGTTTTGGGTTTAGTGCCAGTAGCTGCAACCTTGTTTTCGATACTGAGAGGGAGGCAAGCATCACTGCTGCCCGGACTGTGTCGTCGTGCTAGTGCAGCTTTACGGACGGACAGTGCCATGCTGTATTGCACCTAGCTGCGTAAAGTTATAGAATTTTCGAAATGAATGGAAGGCTTCTAATGGGCCTTCTGCCTGCTGTTCTGCTCCACTGCATTACACCCTGCATGTCCACACCATTCCACGCCCAATCCGAGATGGCATGACCTGTGCAGAGAGCCTCGGCCGCAAGAGGCATGATCGAAGTCCCTGGGTAGTCATGAACCGGAACTCTCCTGTCCTCGATGCCTCGAAACGACTTGTAGCAAGACGACTCTACCGGAAGGGATGTGAAGACGAGAATCTTCTAAATGTCGGCGCCTACCAGGCTTCACGGTTTTTGCAGCTTTAGCCCAGTCTCATCTTGCACTGACCTTTCTCGGTCTTCAAGAACACCTTGTGGTGCCTTTGGCCGCAATGTAACAAGAGTTTTCATGAGTGTTTCACACCCACCCCAAACCTCTCAACCAGAAAGTTCAACAACATGCCGGGAGAGATGGGGACGGTTTTCATTTATTAGGGCAAAAAAACCCTACACCCGAGACAGTTGTGAGTGTTGCAACCCTGAGACCCCAAAGCCCAAAGTCGAAACCCTCACACCCAGGCCCTAATCCCTTACACTCTAAACCCCAAAGTAGGTAAGTAGTTCTCGCATGCCTCGTCCCCAGCCTCGCCTGGCGAGTCTGAGTGTACGAGTCCAACCCAATCCTACAGGTCAACTCTCACTAACTCTACCACCGTGAACCCTAACCCTGAACCCCAGACTGGTGAAACTCTGCAGGGCGGTGTGCTGTGGGCCCACCGAGTGGAAGATGGAGAGTTGGCCCAAGACGCCCAGCTGCTCCAACGAGTGCGGAGAGCCGGAGCAGCTCCTTGGTGTCGGACAGTTCGTTGTAGTCATGGAACTTTTTTCGATTGTTATGCAACTACGTATCGTGTGGATTGCTACTATTGGTAATATCATCATTATTGTTGCTGTGCATATCAATATGTGTACGGCGATGAACTTATTATCTTCGCCATAATGATCATTGTTGTCGTCACCTGCTTACTTGCCTGTATTGCTAGTAGCCGTATCGTTTCTGTGCTTAGCGTTATTGTCATTATTGTTACTGGTGTTGTTGCTTTTATTATTGTATTGCAACCTTATGACTTTAATCACCACTGCCATCTTTGCAACTAGCTGTTATGATTTGACTCCTGCTGCTGCTATTAATTATCCAATGGTCGAAATCGTAGTGCTTATTGCGAGTATCAATGCAAGCTGGTTACTTGGACTACTACGACGCCAACGACGACGATCAACACTGCCTCGACCGCCGCCACCACCACCAGCACCGCCACCAC
>CAJNJA010035964.1:18006-29098 GCA_905231915.1 Symbiodinium necroappetens
CCACCACCACCACCACCACAGCCACGACGACAACGACAGCAACAGCAAAAGCAATAGCAACGGCAGCAACACCAACAGCAATAGGAGTATTGCTATTCAGCAAAACGACGAAATGACAAATAGTGACCGCAGTGATACGGGTAACGCCAGTGACAATACCCTTATCAACCACTAAAGACATGACAGTAGTAACTCCTAGTAGTAGTCGTCGTCGGAGCCGTGTCGTAGTTTGTAGTAGCAGCTTCTGCTGCTGCTGCTGCTGGTGGTGGTGGTGGTGGTGGTGGTGGTGGTAGTTTAAAAGCCCTTTCGATAATGTCATCCTCATAAGTACTCATAAGTTTAAATCGCTTCGATGGCAGGAGCTTGACGGGCCTTGGGTTTCAGCGTTTCGTCGCTCCGTAGGGATTCGGCATTTGCGGTGCCCGTAGATGGGAGACGGTGGCGCGTATCCATGGCTTGGCTTTGCATGTTGATAACAAGGGTGTGTGGATTGGATAGAATCTTACTTCTGTCGGCATGACTGTCTGGTCGGGCTGCGCCAGCTTTAGAATCTATTGACCTACTTGGGGTATCTTTACTCAGTTGGCTGGTGCTATTGCGGGGACCGTTGTGGTCACGCTGTTGAATATTCTGGCTCGTATGCATAAGGACCTAGTGCTTCTCATTCTATACACTTTGCCACAACAACGACGGCAACCACTACGACGGCTGCAGCAATGCACGACTTCCATCTCCAGCATCATTCTTGCTACTCTTCTCTTTCGTCTTGATCAGTTTCAACAGATGAAACCTAATGATAATCTCGCGTCGCATGTCCTGTTCCACTAGGACGGTGAATCGGAGCGTGACGTGCGAGGCAGGGCCGAAATGCATTAGACCTTCCACTTGGGGTCCCGCCCAGCGGCTGACATAACCCCGATCATGTGGAGTGGCAAGAGCGGGAGAATACTTGTGGTTCGCTGGCCCGAGGAACGACAGCCTGAAGCACCAGACAGAAGCAACTTGTGTAGCTGTAGCTTCAAATCCTAGGGGGCTGGTTTGAAGCAGATCTTCGGCACATGTCCGGCAAGTCCATTTAAACATGGTCTTCCCGACTGCACTGATCCCCAGCCGAACTGCCAGCTTGTGAACCTCTGAACCTCCATCCTCCAAGGTCACTTCAAATCCTAACGGATGGCTAAGCCCCCGTGCCTCCTGATATTTCAAGCCGCTTTGTCGTGCCCGTGCCTAGCCGAGCCAGACCCTCGAGCATGACAAGCCCCGAATCGTTAACTCTAAGGCACACCCTCTACCCTACACTCCTACGCAGTAAACCCGAAGCCGTAAACCCCAACTCTGTGCTGTCCTGATGTGTTCTCTCCGAAGAAGTTGAGCCGCGAACTGAACCTAAAGAGTCGACGGTTTGTGCAGCACTATCAGGGTTTGGGGTCTCGACTTGCCAGTCATCAAGGCGGGGTAAGAAAAAGGTTTAAATTCGAAGCCCACTAAACCCTTAAACCCTTAAGACCCAAACCCCAGACTCTGAACCCGAAACCCTGAACACCCGGAAGGATTCCTCCGGCCACATCGTGGAGGACGGCCTCTGTGCTGGGAAGAAGCCAGCAACCAGCAAGGTCCGGGCACTTGGTGTTTAGGGTTTGGGGTTAGGGACTTGGTGTCGGATCCTGCGGTCTAGTTTGGGAGATGAGGTGTGGGTCCTGGGTTTTGTTTGGTGCTTAAGGGTTTTGAGCGCAGGGTCCGATGACGCCGGTGGCCCAGCCATGCCCCCGACTTTTTTACAAAGCTATCCCCAGTATGAATGAATTCTCAAACGAGCTGCAGCTCCAACTCGAGGTCGCTTGTGCTGCCACGCCGGTCTGCCCGGAGTGGATCTACAGCCCGTGGTGCCTTGGTGAAAGCCTTTCAACTCCCTCCATCCGTCACTCCTCCTCCTGGGTAGGGCCGCACGGCTTTGCCGAAGCTGGGAGTCTGCTGAGCCAGTGCTTGTGCCCAAGGGACAACAAGACATGGGACTGCTCCGAGCGTGATTGTGGTCAAGGCGGCGTGGCTGATCTAGGAAGTGATGTTGATCACAACACGTGGCACATCGTCTATCTCCAGTCATGAGCCTGGGGCGATCAAGAGTACCCTGCTCGGAAGTCAATTCAGCTTCCAACTCTGATTATAAGATTAACTACCTAGGGTCTCCCTCTTTCTCTATCTTCCTGTATTCTGGGGTTTCCAAACAAGTTTGACCCGATGTACGAAGTCCCTCCAGTCTCAACTTCTTCAGCAGAGGCTTACGTTCGAGTCATGCCGACGAGGACCCCGAACAACGGACCTCTATTTACTCTGTTCTGAATGAGCACTCTAACGACCTAATCTTCGGAGAGCACAGCTTGACAATGCTTGACATTAAGTGGAATATGTACGACAAGCATTCATGAAGCCCCACAGCCGATCACAAAGCCAAAACCCCCCCGCGTGGCCTGAGGCCAGTTGACCCAAGAGCGGCCCGTGAACTGCACCAACCCCAAGACGTTGGAAGTTGTCGCAGACGATCTCTGCAAAGGCAGGGGTTGGGAGGAAGCGCAGCGGTTTTTTTGAGATCAGGCTGCTGAGGTTGGACTTCCGCGGGCCGTGCGGACATTCCTAGTGACTTTGTGCGAGGGCAACGTGCCATGCTGCGAGGTGTTAGCCGATGGTCTTAGCTTTCAGCCCTGAGATCAGCCTGACTCACTGACACCCACATGCAGATAGCTGGCCGGCCCAGTCTCTGCCGAAAAGCCCTTGCGAAGCAGGCCCGAAGCCGGAGACGATTCGCATTCTGTGCCCGGCGACCCCGCTCTGTGCTGCTGAGATCGCAGAAGTGTTGACGCTTTGCAGCCAGGCGTCACGAAGTTCACAGTTGGACTCGGCGTTTCGGGGGTGGAATTCGTCGAGTCCGCCATCTGGCATGCCAGACCTACCTGCAAGTTCCGGTGGAGAACATGTGCTTCCTAGTTTCTGCTCCGCTGCCTCAGGTCACGACAAGCACAACGAGCACGAGCACAAGCACCACAACTTCCACAACTGTCACTTCAACGACCACCAGCACAGTCACAACCACGACCAGCACCAGCACCACCACCTTGGTCACCTGCGATGTCGTCAGGTGCCCGAAAGGCAGGAGTTGCTAAGCTTTGCTGTCTAGATAGAAGGGCCGCCACCCTAGGCCCTGGGGCAGGTCAAGGGCTTTTGAAAGTCCGTTGCAGGAAGTGTGCCCAAGCCGCTGGTCAACCGAACCGCTGAGTGTGACGGAGGAGTTTGCAAGGCAAGCAACTTGTATTCGATCCTGAGGCAGCACTTGTCTAGGTGCCGCAGCGTAGTTGGAGCTGAGTGTGTGGGGGAATCTCGGGGGAATACCGTTAGCAGGCCCAAGATTGCTGTGACTTGGCGTCGTGGGTGTACAAGAGCTGGGACGAGACAAAGGACTGCTTAAAAGTCAATACAGAATCCGTAGAAGCAAGTGGTGGCAAGTGCAGGAGTGTGGCCACAGCTGTGGCCTGAAATCAATCCTGGAGTCCCGGTCGGTGACCTGCCAGGTGGGACAAGTGCGGGAAGGTATTTCGGGAAAGGTTTGAAACTCTGATGTCGAGAAGTTGTGGTACGATCACGGATTTACATTGCAGGTCAAAGCCACCGGACAGGAAGTGCTTCCTGACCGCAGTTTGTTGTTCTTGGCTTGGGGATCAGGGGCTACGAAAGAAGATAGAGATAGTTGGTTTGGGGATCAGGGTCTTTCGATAGTCGAAGTCTGGTAGTATGGCAGGCTCGTGTGTCGGCGCTGCTTTTAGACGTGGGCATCTCAATCTGATTTACTCCTTGAGTCCAAACCCGGCCGAGGAGTCGGGCCACCTGCCGGTATGGAGATCCTGAGCCTGCATCCAAACGCGTGCTCTGTGAAGCCACGGCAGACTGCGACGGTTGCGGCAGTTTCTTGGCCTGTGGGGGGTGATGTGTCGGCGCACGGTGTGTTTAGTGTTTGCTTCTTGCTACCGGGATCGGCCACGGGCTGAAGCTGCCTGCACTTTTTGCGCTGTGGGAGCCCTTAGGCATCTGGTGTGGCGCAGATTCGGTGCCCTTGGCTGACCCTCCAAATTGTGGGAGCTCTTGCACACGAAGCTTGGAAGTGCCAGCCGGGGTCTTCTTGACTTATTCAGGTTATGCTTGCTGCTTGAGGCTACGTAGTTTTAGGGACGTGACTTTGAGTGGTGCCTTGATTGGGTAGGGAGAGACCTCAGGGCGAATTCTGCATGCATGGACGGCACGCGCAAAGAGTTTTTAGGCCCTGGGCCGGTCCAGTTTCAAGCCAATCAGCTGCTGCCGGAGATCCAGAGTAGTTGTGGAAGATCTTTCCGATTCCTCGTTGGTCTTCGACATGCTAAGGAGAACTTTGCTGCAAGAAGTGGCTTGCATGATCTGGAGAGTTTACTCGCATCAGGGGTCGATGCGAATGAGAAGCGGGAGCATCGAGTGGACAGGCAGCATGCAACTGAGTGAAATGACAAATGGATATCAAAGGCACGAAACCAAATAAAGTATAAGGACAAGCAGCAGCAATGGCCATGTGAGTGTGTCGATAGCTCAGAGCGGAGCCAAGGTTCGCTGCAGGCTTTCAGGCTACCGATGTGCAAGAGAATGCGTCGGCTGTGCAGAACTCCGTGCAGGCCAGGTGGGTCATGCTTCTATTGTGAACAATGCTTCTGTTTCACCACTACGTGTTGCTCCTGGTGCTGCCATTTCTTGTAATGTGCTTGTCATTATCCCGACTTATGACTACGCTAGTGCCCATGCAGTCGCAGCAGTGCTATTTCTAACCAGTTCTACTAATTCTACTGCTATTTCTTCTTACTGCTACTACTACCATAACAACAACAAGAACAACAACAACAACAACAATAATAACAACAACAACATCAACAACACCATCAACAACATCATCATCAACAACAACAACTACTACTACTTACTACTTACTACCTACTACTTACTACGTACTGCGTACTACTTACTACTTACTACTTACTACTTACTACTTACTGCTTACTACTTACTACTTACTACTTACTACCTACTACCTACTACCTACTACCTACTACCTACTACCTACTACCTACTACCTCCTCCTACTACTACTACTACTACTACTACTACTTCTTCTACTACTACTACTACGACGACGACGACGACGACTACTACTACAATGCCACCGACCACCAGTATGATCGCTGAACTGTTGTAGCGGCTACTACGCCACTGCCATGTCGACCGCAACTGTCCTTCTTCTGCTGCGCCTGCCCAGTCCTCCTATGAATTTCTTTGGCAACAACCAATACTGCACCAGCCAGTACTTCTACTGATACTAGACTGCTGCTGCTACTGCCACTCTTCCTGGTCATTCGCTTCTGCGGCTGCGATGCCGACAACTTCTGCGACCTGCTGTAGCAAGCATGAGTGTCTTGAGCGTCAAGTTTTCGTTTGCTGCAGTGACTCTTCGTCTGTTGCTGTTGCTAGTTCAACCTACCGCAATGTTGGTTTTCTACTGCTCTTGCTTAGAACGCGACTATTGCTATCATTGGACTAGTCTCGTTTATGTCGGTTTACGCATTTTGAAAGTTGTCGCCTGTGCGACTGTGAGAGCTTGTTCCTGTGACTCTAGTTGCTGCCTTTTCGGAGTCAGTGGTAGGCTTCTGATTATCGTGACCACTATGGCGGGTCATTCTTCAATGTGTCGCGGTTGTAATGATACTGGTCGTGATTATGCCGAATACTGCAGTACTCGTTGCCAGCACGAGTTGGCAAGAGTTTTCGCAGCAAGCTAGTGACGTCATGCTCCCGTCAACTGCAAGCCCCGCTAAAGCAGGTGGAGACTTCAGGTCTGAACTTATCAAACTGCCAGTGCAATGCAGGCTATGGTTGGTATTGAGCCAACATGTGCAGGTATGTGTATGTATGTGGTGCGGGCCTAGGGTTCAACGGGTGTGGGTCTAGGGTGCAATGGGTGCCCGTGCAGCGTGCAGGGTGCGACGGGTGCAGGGCCAGGTGCAGGATGCAACGGGTTCGCGTGGTGCAACAGATGCCGGTGTAGGGTGCAACGGCAGATGTAGTGTGCAACGTGTAGGTCGTGAATATCGGCAGGCGAACGAAAGCCTGATGACGTGAAACCAATGCGTTGGCGATGGAGGCCCTTAAAAACTCTGCATCCCTACATCTAGAGCCAGGCTTGGCTTGTCCTGCCCCTATGCACCATAGACCGAACTCTACATCTGCATCCAATGCAGCCTGCACCCACATACCATGCAGTCGCCCTCCAGGTGCAAAAGCACCCGTTGCATGCTATGCCTGTGCCGGTGCACCCGGCACACGCACCAGTTGCACCCCACATCCACCCGTCTTTGTAACCTGCAACCACCTGTTGCACCCTGCATCGGCACCCGTCGCACCCTGCACCCGCACCCGTTGCCACCTGCGCCCGCACGTTGCACCCTACACCCGCATCCATGCACCACAAAGTCTCCGCTAGAGCATTGCTTTCAAAGTTTCAAAAAAAATGGTGAACCACAGATGGAGCTCATAAAAATGAGCCAGGAGCAAGAATTCCACTAGCGTCAGAAATCTACCCCAATTCAGCTTCGCCCACTGACGCGCAGGTGGCAAACCAAGGATCCTCAGGTGGATCGGTGAAGTTCGACGGAGAGGCAGCGACCCCGGCCGAGGGCGGTATCTCGGCATATTATAGCATATATTATATTATTTTGTGTATTATATATTATGTTATATTGTATTATATTATATTATATATTAGATAACAAACTTCGCTGAGATGGATGAATTTCTGGGTCGGGAGCGGTACCTTTTCCGTTTGTGGCACGCCAGGCAAAGCGTATTACCTGGGTGGCAAAACCGGCCTGCCGCTTGGTGGAACCAAGTCCACAGAATTTACGGCATCTTGTCTGCAAGACGGAGCCTCATGTGGAGATTCGTCCATCAAATCTAGCCAGACACCTCACCGCCTTTCAGATGCCTTCGCACTGCTTGTAAGGCTGTGATGTACGTCAAACTCCTCGGGAGCGACAACTCAGAAGAAGAAACCGTGATGCTAAAGGAAGGCCAGGGTCCATGTGAGCTTACACGTCGAGCATGGGGAATTGCATTGCTGCCCAACTTGCTGGTTGCCCGAGCTTCAGCTTTAGGCCTTCAGGCCTAAGGCACTTCTGCTGAAGATTGCTGGAGCCCTCCGGACATGGGTGTGACCTGTATGGGGAGGTGGGCCAGACGACTTCGGCGCATGGGAGCTCACGGCCACGCCGCTGAAGCAGCTCCGGGTCCGATCCTTTAAGGACAGTTTCGGCCAGTGGTGTTCCGGAGAAAACTTAGTCCTATGTGACGCACCTCAACTATCGACCCCACTTCCGTGACTTTCTGCTGCAGGATTCCAAATCTCAAGCTGCTATCGGATGCCTGTGCCTGTCTTCCTATGCGGATGAATGGGCAGCAGTCGCAGCAGCCTGGCAGTGTCTGGAGGGCTCACCGCGAACTCAACGACCACGCTAGTCTGAATGCTTGAAGAGCCAGGTGCGCTATGATGGCAAAGGCGAGAAGATCGAGCTGGTGGTGAATGGCAAAGTCTGCTGCGAGGCTACCGCCGTTTCAGAATCTAGGCACCATCTATGTTGACGATGTGATCCCGGTCAATTGGGTGAAGCTCACTTGCTCTTGTCTGAAAACTTGCCGTGCAAAGTTCTTAGGCGACTTGTCGGCCAGAGTTGTGAAGTTATGAAGATGGGCTTAGGGCTTAAGCTGCTTCCCAGCTGATTGGCAGAGTCTGGGTACAAGCCACTCAGGATCCCTCATGGTCGGATGCGGCTCTACGCAACAGTGCCTTGGCTGGTGGTGTCTTCGTCTTGCTGGAGAAACAACCCGTGGCTCTTGCTAGTTTTGTGCCCAGAGCTCTGTCCTCGGGCACCAGCACCACTTGCATCGTTATAGTTATAGTTCTCGATCACGACATCGTCTCATCCTTACGTTCATCATCCGCATCATCAGCATCATCGTCCTCATCGCCACCACCATCATCATCATCATTTTTCGTCATCACCGCATCAGCACCCTTCATCTTCATAGTTACCATGATGACTATCGTCCGCACCCAGAAGAGGGAGCCCCCGCGCTCGCTGACTCACTCACTCACATGACGATCCGAGATTCCTGAACGTGAAAAGGCCCAAAACCCAAAACGGTCTTCGTGAACACACAATGAAACGTGCAAACTGAAACCGCTGGGAGCGTCGCGGAGACTCCGACTCGCAATCCTAAGCGACGAGCATCACGCAATTGCACGCAGTGATCTTCGGAATCGTCGCCACGCACTGGCAAAATCGTCGCCATCACCATGTCGACTGATTGATTATTATCTCTCTTCTAATGTTAACTGCCTGAGATTAATTCGGCGTGCTCTTCTTGTTTGCGCTCTGGGTCTGGAATCGCCTGTGTCATCTTGGAAACAGTCGTCGTCGCGACTGCGTGGCAAGTGTGAGGACAGAGAATGGCAATGTGGCTGCTGCTGTTTCTGCTGCTTCCAGCTAGTGCTGCTGCCGCTACCACTACGCCTACCACCACAAGCACCAGTACCGTACCAGTACCAGCATTAGGACTCCTCCTGCTGCTGCCTCGGCTGCTGCTGCTGCTGCTGTGGCTGCTGCAACAACAACAACAACAACTACTACTACTACTACTACTACAAGCACAGAAATCTCCGAGGCAGTGCTCCCGTGCATTTGGGACTCGTTCCCGGTCACCGGCGGCCTGGCGTGGTCGGAGAGGTCTCCGCAGCATCTCGGCCTCTCCGAGAATCCCACATAATTTGGAAGACTCAGTGGTTTCCTATGGTTTTTTTGGGTTTCTGGATTAACTTTAAGGTTTCACTGTCGCGGATTTTCAACACAAGGTTTGGTGGGCAGTTCTTTGTTCTTGCGAAAGTCCATTTAACCGACTCGGCATCAGTATGTTCTTCAAGATGAAATATCAACATGAGTCACGGCTACGACTATTGCTGTTGATCTCCCGGCGAGCCTGCAGTGCTGCACCCGAGAAGCGCGCGGCTGAGGTCCAGATCTGGGACGGCGCCCAGGGCTCAGAGTGAAGTGCAGTTTTCGATTTTCGGGCGTCAGCACACGGTGTTGCTCACCATTGCAAAGTGGAGAGAGCATGTAGCAATTTCCGTGGGGCTTTGCTTGGCCGAGGCACTGACTGATGCAGACATCGATCACATCGTGGCTCAGTTCTCCGAGGCTCCTCACCCTGGCAGAGGGCTCGAACTACGGCCAAATTGAGCAAGCATCGAAGTTCGATTCCAAGGGAGATCCTTGTATGAGGTCTAGGGCGTCTAGGGTCTAGCTACTGAGGACCGAGCGACAGTGTCTTTTGCCTGTGCAGGCGGCCCTATTGTTAAAACCAATCATGCTCAGCGGCAGTTTAAAGCTTCTGAAACGTATACTGTATAGACTTTGGCGACTCCTGGTGACCGTGAGGCTTCAGCATGGACAGAGCCTCAGGGCCTGTGGTGCAAGCACGACATCCTCTCCAACCGGACAGGCCCCGTCGAGTGGAGAAAGTAGAGATACTTGTCGTTACTTCTGCCGGTTCGTCGTTAAAATTGATAGCCCCGGCGATTGCAAGGCTATTGCGTAGCTCCAAGCTTGTGACCGTTGTCGTTGTTCTCCGATTGGCTTGTTTCTTCCATTGGAAAGTGGTTGGTGGTGGGGATAGTTTCAGATCTATTTCCAGGCACTCTTCAGATTCAAGCTGCGATGCCATAGACTCCATCGACCCCTGGGAAGGCGTGGCGAGCTTAGCTGCCTGCCGGGCCCTTTGCACCGAAGACCAGCGCTGCAAGTCGGTTCAGCCCGGTGCCCAGCAGCCCCTCACTCCGTCCTGATTCTTTGCTTTTGCGGCTTTCGAAGCCCGCCTCCCCAATGAAGACAACTAGCAGATACTATCTTACACCATACTACGTTAGACTAAGGACTAGACTAGACCAGACGATACTATATACGATGCTCTACGATACTATACGATACTGTCGTATCCTATAAGGCAGCTTGCCAAAAGGTATCGGTCCAACGGGACCTGCGCGCTGCGCAGCCAGGAGGCTTGCACCCGGGCCGAGGGCTGCGCGCGGGAGCCTGAGTCTGTACTTCCAGGTTTAGGGTTTAGGATTTTGGTGGTTTAGGGTTTAGGGTTTAATTAGGGATGGGTAGTTATAACTGGGGTTATAAGAGGAGAACTGTACTTATTACCCATTTCGGAGGACTTGTAGCCCTACTTCTAACTACAACAGAACCTTCAAGATGCCTGCTGCTTCCGGTAGGCCGCCGCGAGATTGGATTAAGTTGAGGCTGCCTAAATTTGGCTATATGCTTCATACTGAAAGCCGGAAGGTGTAAAGGGGTGTTGCACCGCGCAAGTCCCAGACGATAGAGTATGTTCGTCGCCTGTAATTCGATTCGGGCAGCGGCAGCTCGTCTGCTAATCTGCATTGTTTGGTGCAAACGTCTAAAGAACATAAAGAACATCACGATCGACCCGCGCCATGATTGACACTCCCACCGCCCCCTCCCCCCCCCCCTCCCACCCTCCACCCCTCACCCCCTGAAATTTAGACCCTTCCCCCGCTCTTCTCGCGGATCCGACGCCGAGGTGCGATGACTCCGACAGCCTTGCTTCGAATCACTGCCCCAGCGGCTCCTGTGCTCGGTTTTTGTGCATTGCAGCGAAAGTAAAACTCTCATACATTATACTATATTATATTATATGATATCATAAGATATCATATTATATTGAATTAAATTATATCATGTTATATTATACGATATTATATTATATTATATCATACTAAATGAAATTACATTATATTATGTTACATTATACTATATTATATTATATTATGTTATATTATGCTATATTCTATTATCATATATTATATTATGTTATATTCTACAACATTATATTAAATCAAATTAAGTTAAATTCAAACAAACTATATTATATTATATAATATTATACTATATTA
>CAJNJA010035975.1:0-16883 GCA_905231915.1 Symbiodinium necroappetens
TTAAGGTTTAGACATAACACCCACCCACCCCTGAATCCCACGACATTGGAAAATACAAAATTCCGTTTATATACCCTATGGCCCTAAACGCTAGAGCCCTAAACCCTAGAGCCCTAAACCCTAGGACCCTAAACGCTACTAGAGCCCTAAACCCTACGGGCCTAAACCCTAGGGCCCTAAACCCTAGAGCCCTACACCCTAGAGCCCTAAACGCTAGAGCCCTAAACCCTAGAGCCCTAAACCCTAGAGCCCTAAACCCTAGAGCCTAAACCCTAGGGCCCTGAACGCTACTAGAGCCCTAAACCCTACGGGCCTAAACCCTAGGGCCCTAAACCCCAGAGCCCTAAACGCTAGAGCCCTAAACCCTAGAGCCCTAAACCCTAGAGCCCTAAACCCTAGAGCCCTAAACTCTAGGGCCCTGAACGCTGCTAGAGCCGCAAACCCTAGAGCCCTAAACTCTAGGGCCCTGAACGCTAGAGCCGCAAACCCTAGAGCCCTACACCCTACTTGGGCCACGAATTTTTGGCCTTCGCTCACGAATTTTTGGCCTTCGGCCTCGAACCACGAAGATTTGGCCTCGAACCACGAAGATTTGGCCTCGAACCACGAAGATTTGGCCTCGAACCACGAAGATTTGGCCTCGAACCGCGAAGATTTGGCCTGGAACCACGAAGGACATTAAGGTTTAAATTAATATATGATAGAGGGGTTCAGGGTTTGGGGTTTAGGGTTTAGGGTTTAGGTTTCAGGGTTTAGGGTTTAGGGCTCTAAACCCGGAACCTGTTGCATGCCTTTTTGCATTAAGGGGAAGAGCTAAGTTAGGTTTCTTTGGCTTCTGAGGTGGGCACTGAGGTAGTGGTACTGTTGATGATATATATCTTGCATTACTTTGAGGACCCTAAGCCCTAAACTATGGGAATTTTTGTATAGTCCATATTATGGTTAATGCAGGATTTAGACCATCAGCCGTAGTGTGCCTCAAATGGATTCTTGGAGCCAGGGTTGCGTCTTCTGGAAAAGGCGAGCCTTTACAGCAATCTGCAAAAGCCTTTACTTAAAGTGGAATGAGGCCACGTGAAGCCTGAACCCTAAACCCTAAACCCTAAACCCTAAACCCCAAACCCTAAACCCTAAACCTCCTTCCTGCGCAAAGCCGCTACGCCACGGGGCAGTCGCTGCTGTTCCTGATGGCGATGTGGGCGTCTGGTGATGAACGTTTTTAATTAAAAACAGACTCGAGCTTCCACAAGGAACTTGTCCTTGTTTTTAATTAAAAACAGAGTCGGGGGGCAACATGCTACTCCAGACGTCCCAAACGACGACATCCTCACTGATCAGATCAGCTATGGTGGCTACTTGTCCTCAGCTGCGTCTTACGTGGTGACCGGGTGCTTCCTCTGCCTGGTCTGGAGATGCAGAGACTGGTAAAGCCGAGAGGATCAAAACGTGGTACAAGAAAGCCCCCGCCCTTTTTTCCTAAGCCATATGGGATATGGGTAGTTCTCTAAGTTAGGGTCCCTTCTGGGGTCCTTTTCATAAGGGTGCCGTACTTACTATTATTGGACCCCGCAAAAAAAGGAACCTGTTGACGGCCTTCTCGAGGGTCATCGTTCGAAAGGTTGGTTACGGGTACCGGGTCCATGGCAGCAAACTAACGGCGCAGAAGTCTTTTTAACGAACAGCAGAAGATCTTGACGTTGACTGCATACATTCTGTGCTATGCTTGTCGAAGTCGTTCTAATTATGGTGCTAAAGCTGCTCCTGGCCTTCTGCTGGCTCTGTGAGCCTTCGTCTGCAGAAGCAAGCTCACCTTGGCGGCTCAACACTCCTCCTTGAGAAGTGACTGCGGAATTTCTCATCCTTCAGCTGCAGCTTGATAGCACCCTACCCACCATCTTGATAGGTCTTGCCAAAATGGCGAATTCTTACTGTTGTCAGACAGAGCTCTATCTGTCCGACTCCTTCCATCGCTCAATCCACATAGAAGTAGTCCTTCGCGAAGAAACATCCTCCCACTTCAACAACACCCGACCTTTCAAGTCGTGATGCCGCCAGATCCAGAGAACATATCGCAGTTGACGATCTGTTGGTAGATGGCTTGGAAGCTCTCCGGAGTCATGCACGAGTGTTTCACCTAATCGACTGATCAGGTCTTCCTTTACACCCGACACCATAAGGCCTTGTAGCCTCAAAGCTTTCTGCAACTCATCAACGAGCAGCAGAGAAAGAACATCACGCACCAGCCTCCGTCTTTCCGACTGTTCTGAAGGGTCGAACGTTGCTAAGCTTCGCCTTCTTGGAGGGGTTGTAGTCGCGGTTGGTCGAGTCGGGCTCGGTCGCGATGTCACACTGACTGGTCTAGACATTGAGGGTCTCGGACTGTCAACGATCTGGGTGGGTGGAGAACTTGGCGCTGTCCGAGTAGTGGTTTCAGCCTCCAGCCTTTGGAACTCACGCTCCGTGGCCGCAGCTGCCCTTTCCCGAATACGGCTTCTGGTTCTCTCCTTTTTCGCACTCTTGAGGCCTCTCAAGACTGCCCTCGCAGCAAACTTGATAAGCTCCCAGAACACAATCGCCACAATGCAGACCACAGTTGTAAAAACAGCTAGCTCGCTCCACTCAGTTGCTGGTAACGCGTCCTTCCTGTGTTGATCCTCATCTCCTTCAGCAGCTGCTAGAGGCAATGAGCACAAGATGCACAGCAACAAAGCCAGCTTCACACACTCAACACGTCCAGGCGCAGCAGGGTAACCATCGAAGCCCCATAGCCTCATTAGGTCCTCTGTCCTGACACGGGTTTGGACCTTGGTTGCCAGGTCAGCCAGCTGGTAACTTCCAGCGCAATGCTGGATTTCCAACTCCTCCCGTTCAATCTTCTCCCGCAAGTAGGTCCACCTGACACGCAGGTGCCTTGTCCTCCAGCTGCCGGGTGCTCCTCCTAGGAGGGACACTGCTGCACTGTTGTCTATTCGCAAAAGTCGATGAACTCGGCCTCCCGCAACCTCATCCAAGAGAACTCCCACGCTTTCCAGAAGGGTAGCCGCTTGTACCGCCTCGTACATCTCTGCTTCCGCTACACTTAATGTAACGAAGGCTTGTTTGCTGGCCTTCCAAGCCACTGGAGTTCCGTTGATCAAAGTCAGACATGCTCCAAACGAGCGGCCACCGGCAGGGCTAAAGGACGCGTCGCTATAACCCACTAGCCTAAGCCCAGACCCCTGTGCTGCTGATGCTTGCGGTTGCTTGCTGTCTGTACTGCTGCTGCCGCTGCTGCTGAAGCTTGGCCCAAAGTAAAAGTCCTTATCGTCCCTGTTCTGCACATGTAGGGTGACATTCTTTGTGGCCGCCAGGTAGGAATGGACTCTTGCACCAATCTTCCCAACCATAAGTGGAAGCCTCGTAGCATAACTGGCCATAAAACTCGTCACGAACAAGAGGTCAGGGCGAGTTCGCATAGTCAGCCACATCAACTCCCCAACTACACGCTGCGCGTGCTTCAGTTGGGATTCCGAATGCTCCTCTGGTGCACGCTCTGTCGCTGCAGCCTCATCAAGCCATTCTTTTGGTGCCGGTAAGAACGTATGCTTGGCATCAAGCATTCCATGGCCACGTAAAACATCCTTCACGTAGCCCGCCTGGTCCAACTTGAAGGTGCCATCTTGCAGCTGTCGAACTTCAACTCCCAAATATCTCAAGCCCTCGTCATCTGTTGCCCAAGCTAGAGCGGACGTTGGCCACATGCTGGAAATCCAACCATGTAGCTTCTGCACAATCCAAGGCTTGCTCAGATATAAAAGGTCGTCGACGTATGTGACCAGCAGTCCAACCAAAACACCAACCTCATCGTTGGCCGACCTCTGCTTCACCAGCCATACTTCTGGGTCTACGATCGATTGAACCAGCACCAACCAAGTCCCATCCTCGAGGTCAATCTTGGCCGCCTTCAGCTTTTCCGTTCGAAAGGCTGCCCATATCGCAGGAGCCTCCCGGAGGCCGTATAACGGTCTCTGGATAAGCCAAATCTCTCCTGGTTTCGCGTGACCAGTCTGTAGTAGTAGTCGTGGTGGAAGACTCCATATAGGGGCATGTGGGCAGGCCATTCTGCCAATAAGAACGCCCTTGCAATGTCGCTTGACCCAGCTGTCCATGCGAAGATCACCGCCAAGGCCAAAGAAGCACGAAGTGATTCAGCTGATGCTCCACCAGCGTACAAGCTCTCTCCAGAAGCTCCGTCGGGACGATCGATGTAATTTCCACAGATCACCAACCGATACTTCCGACGATACCGCTTCTTGGATCCTGGCTCACTCGGGGGCTTAAGCGTGCACACCGATTTACTCGGCACCAGCTTTAAGCGCCCCTGCTTCTCCAGCTGCCGCGCTTCCTCGATGGTGATGCTCCTGAGGGTGCCTTCGAAGAGCCCAGCCACTTCTGCAGAGATAGCATCTCGCCAACGCTCCACAACAGGCTTAACCTGACTCAACGGGACCGTATACACAACCTCTAGGTCACGCTGTAGCCCTTCTAAAAGTGCTTCGTAGTCTGGCTCCTCTGTAGTTTGCTCTCCAGCTTGGATCGCCTTCAAACATCGCAGTTCTCGTTGAGCTTGACAATGCTCCAAGCCCTTGCCCACTTCATCAAGCATATCCTCCACCAAGTCCCGCACATGTGAGGCTTCCGCTTGAACACAATCTCCTGCTCGGCGAACTTGCTCAGCTAGGATTTCCTCCTCCTCAAGGAGTCTCCTAAGAGTAGCTGCCCGTTCTGATAACTCCTCGATCAAGTCCTCTTGGTCCTCAATCACCGCACGAAAAGGCCCCTCAAGATCTGGAATCTGCGCCGCCTGCTTGGACTTCAACAACCGTGCTTGAGGCTGCTGAACCTCGTCCTCGGAGCTGAAATCCTGTGCCCATACAGGAACTGGCTTGAGACCTCCAGCGCTGTGCTCATCACCTAAACATAAAGGACCTCCAGCGCTGTGCTCATCAATCAAATATAGGACCTCCCTCTGCGGCGAGTGACTCGAGCTGACCAGATGCTGACGTTGTAGTCGGCACACTTCTGAATCTACATTCTTCATCATCACAACCTCCCTCTGCAGCGAGTGATTCGAGCTGACCTGTAGATGCTGATGTTGTAGTCGGCACACATTGCTCTCCTTCGCATAGTGCTGAAGAGGTAAAGCCAAGGCCTCGCAAAACATCCCTGTCTTCTCTCGACAAAGCTCTAGTTCGAGGCGTGTACAGGATCATGATGTAGCGATCTCCTTCATGAGGCTCTGCACCATGCCACAGCCTCGGCGCAAACCTTGTGACGTCTCCCCGCCCCAAAGTCCGAACTTCGCCCTTGCACATAACCTTCTTGGACACTTGCCGCCAGTCAGCTTCTGCATGATGTAGGTCCTCATTTTGTACCCACAATCCACCGCCTGTCTTCACGTCATTGAGTCCAACCACCACATTGTCTGCCTCCTCCTCATTGTGACTGTCCTTGTGGTAGCCAGACTTAGGATTTCTGGCCACGCCAACCGCAGTGAAGTCCCCGGTGCCTGTCAAATGCCACGCTGCACCAATCAGGTATCTTGTAGACCAAGGCATCCTTGTAGTTCCCAGCCGCAAACCAGCCTTGCCTCCTCGAACAAAAGCACCCGTGAACCACATAGATGATCCTCCTCGGCTGCTCTTTTGTCTTGAAGCCTCAAGCCTTTCGTACAATCTCAAGACATTGTCCACACCATACGACTTGTCCTCCTCCAGCTTCTTGGCCAACGACTCAGCCTTCTCCTCCTCTTCGGTGAGGGGCTTCATCCGCAACGAAGATATCCGCCCAGTAGGAAAGGTGCCTGGTGGTAGTCGGGGAGCTGCCCTCGTGGTAGGTGTCGTTTTCTCCTTCACTCTTGCTCGCACAGACTCTGAAAAGTCCAAGTCGACTTCATGAGGGACCAAGTCAACTAACTGGTCTGCGTCCACAAGATGTGGACGAAGATGGACCGAAGTAACATAGCCACCATCATCAAGCCGAACAACACTGCCGCGAGGAATATCTTGAGCTGGCCCAACATAACGGCCCTTGGCCCATCTCAACTCTAGGTCGTGCCTTCCCCCAAACGCTGCATACGTCATAGCCATCGGCCACAGCTGTCTTGGTAGGCCAGTTGCATGTAGAAGCTGCTTGGCTCGACCCTTCAGGCTCTTGACAACAGCCTCAGCCCGGCCGTTTTGCTGCGGCGCCTGACCTTCTCCCGTGGTTGGGAGAATATCCCGTTCCACAAGCCAGGCCCTTAGAGAGTCACTTGTCAACTCCCTCGCTCTGTCTGAGTGGCATCGAACAACTGGAAATCCCTCTGCCTTGATCTTCAAGATCATAGTCCTGATTGCAGCGTTGACCTCCGACGATCTTCGCGTAACCAGCGGGATGGCATACTGCAACACTTGCATCTGAAAAGGGTCTCCCACTTCCTTGTAGGTTTCCCAGAACTCCTTGTTGGTCTTGTCGAGCTCCTCCTCAGGAAGTGGGTCTAAGTGGGTCCTTGACATAATCATAATTCACCTTGACATCCTCAAACAGGTCCTCGTAGTCGCCAAAGCTGCCAACTCCACCTTCAACTTCATCCTTTTCATCCGCATCCGCCACAACACCTTCCTTGAGCACACTTCCAGGTTCCGAAGGCTCATACTCCGAGCATTCGAAGTCCTCCTTCATACTGGTGCCACTGGCCTCGTTTCTCGCGCTTCCTTCGTTCTTTGCTTCGCCGTCGCCCTCCTTCAGGTCCTTGTACATCTTGGGGATCATGAAGGCGCCGACAAGAACATAGCGAAAATCCTTGCGAGTTCCAGTTTCACCCTTTGTACGGTAGGGCCCGGAGATATCGAGGGAGAGAACACAGGAGGACGGCGATCGCACACGCTGATGTCTCCTCCCAGTCGCCCTCGTTGACACACAAGTTTGGCAGCGAGGATGAAAAGGCACATGACCATTTCGTACATGTAGAGCCCATTTCTTCAAATCAGCAAGGCTCATCTCGTCGTAGTTGCCTTCGAACTTGGCCAGCATTCGTGCAAGCCGCGGTAGGTCTGGTTCCTTGTACCAAGCCTGCAAAGCCTCACAAATCTGGTCCTTGAAGGTCGTAGTCCATGATGAAGGGGACCAAGCTAGCAGCTAGCACATTCTTTAGGTCTGCTTTCTCGACTGGGAGGGCCCTGTAGAAATCAAGGTTCGTGGCCACCCTGTACTGACCAGCATCAGCCCCAGCCGAAACATAGCAAGCTGGCATACGCAGACCACTGCTCCACTTGCTCCAAGCCTCCGACTTCCAGAAACCATGGCCTTCAGGAAGCTCCATCATGAAGCCAGGGGCTGGCAACCGCATCATTCTCATTGCCTTGTCCGCCAATGTCCACAAAAACAACTGCTTGGCGGGCCACCCACAACACTGACAATCTGGCCCCGGAGCACTGCCCACAAGAGAAGCTTGTAGGCTGGGCCTTGTCCCCTCAAGGAGAACAAGCTGCTTCGGAGAATATCCAACTCCAACACTGTAACGCCATTCCTCTCGGTGACCTTCAAGTTGTCGGACTTCTTGTCGTAGGGGCCGGCATACAAGTGAACAATCCATGAAGTCTGGTGAAGTCGCTTCCTCATTGCTCGGCGCAGTGGCATCGCCTTCAGGTAGTTCCAGCCCGCTTGGTCTGTAAGGTCCACATCATCAACCATGAGGCTCCGGATCGACACATCTACTTGTCCGAAAGGAGACGACGACATCATCAAGGCCTCCAGACCACTGTGCCTTTTTCCAGTAGCCACATAGGTCGCCATAGCATTCTCCCAGCTTCTCAGCTCATTGAGATCCCAGTTTAGGATCCGAAGTCGGCCATCATTCACGTGGCCCTCTAGCTCGTTCACTCTGGCTTCTTCCAACTCTGCTATCAAGCGCAACGCCTGGCCTTCAGGAATCACAGGGCAATTGCCCACTGTCTGTGCAGTGATCTTACCGCACGACGGGTGGTTGATGATCAAGCCGTCATCCTTGGTCCAGGCCAGGGTGCAATTGAGCTGTTGGACCAACGCTCCAAGTGGAACAATAGACTTAACCTGACCACCATCATCTTGTGAGCTCGGAACCAAGGTACCCGCCTTTGTTTGACGTAGCCAAGTCTCCTGGCCTCCTGCGAGCTCCGCCTTGATAGGGGTAGTCGTCTCAATCACGTAGCGGCCGAAAGGCGTGGGAGGCGCCCGAGTCCAAAAGCGCCGTTCTAGCTTGAACTTGAGCTTCATAGGCCTTGATTGCAACTCGCAGCTCATCTGTTGTCCCTTGCGCAATCGTCAAAGTCTGCAGCTGGGCCAGCTTGCTCAACATAGCGTTAGCCTCTTGCAGAAGAGCCTTGACTTCTTGTTCATGTTGGTGTGTTCCAGAAGGCTGCTGGCTCGAAGCTGTAGAAGAGGTGGCTGCACCCGCATTGGATGCCGAGGCCAAGGGCTGGGCTGCTGAAGTAGTCGCGGCCTGGAGCTGCACAGAGCTTGAGGTTGTAGTAGAGCCTGAGGGCTGTGCTGTAGTACTCATACTTGCTGCCTTTGGGGTTGCAGGGTCCTTTGCCTTGGCCTTCACCGGGCAGTCCGACTGTCTGTGATTGCGAGCACCACAAGTCCAGCATCTAGACTTCTTGTCTTCACGACTCATAAAAGTATGAGCGAACTTGCAGCTTCCCCCCTTTTTGCACCCAGCATCACTCGCAAAGAACTTGCATGGAGTCTTCTCGTTCCCCTTGCCAGCTCCCTTGGGTGAAGACGTAGAGGAAGGCGTTGTCGGCTCGCCGGTTCCAGCTGTAGTTCCAAGCGCCTTCAATCTTGTTGCTTCTTGCCCACTTTGTGTCTTGCTCTTCCAAGGTGCGAGCTGCTGGATCTCCGCAAGGGCGTGGTCGTAGAACTGCTGCAGCACAGTCTCTTGAGTCGGACGGCTTTGTAGCTGTAGGGTGTGCCTTGCAAGAGAAAGCCGAAAGGAGAGGCCCGGGTCACGCTCTATCACCCTTGCGATGATCAGGTCGATGGCCTTGAGCTGAATCGACGCGTCCGGCGGCGTGATGCCCATGTCCATCGCACGGGTGAGGTGCCTCTTCCATCGCCTCAGGGCGGTCACGACCTCCTCGACATTCTCCCCAGCTGCTGTCCCTTCGAGAAGCTTCAGAACTGCTGCGCGCTCAGCAGAGCTTCCCGGTTGATACAAAACATACAGCCTGAAAAGTGCATCGGCCGTTGTTTTCACCCTGTGAGTAACAGCGTCCTCCTTTGCTTGGCGAGGCATAGCAGCGAGGATAAGGGTGAGCACTCGGCGGTCCAAGCGTTCCCAAAGCCTCGCCTTCAACTCCACGGGAATGACTGGGGCGATGCTGAGCCTCATAAGCGGGGTAGCGGCCTGGTACTTCATGAAAGCTTCCTTAGCACACGCCAATGTAGCCATGTACCACGTCCCAGCCTTGTCTGTCAAAGAACCCACCATCTGCTCAGTCATATACACCCAGTCTTGAAACTCCACGCCTCCATCGGCGTGGGGTTCCGGTAGCTTGGGCAGCTCAATGCCACCCTTGACCACTTCCTGCTCTGGCCCATCCTTCTTGTCCAGGTAGGCCTGCTGTAGTTGGCGCATTCCTTGAACAAGGAGCTGCAGGGGCGCTGCGGTACTTAACGGTGGTTCTTTATGCAGGCGGCCCGCAGACGAAGGCGCAGCACCACCTCGATCCTCGAGGTTGGGCTCCGCTGCGATTCCTCCTCCGCCTCCGCTCTGTTCTGGCTGGCTACCAGAGCCGCAAGGATATCTCGGATCCACTGCTGCCCCGGCTTGGCTTTCTCCAGATAAAGGATCACCTTGAACTCCTTCAGGAAGATCACCTGGGCGCCCACAATCAGTCCAGCCTTCAAGTCCAGGATTGCCGACACGTCCCACACCTGGTCCATCAGCTCCTGCGACTTCTTCTTGAAGAGCCGGCTGGGCTTGCGACCTTGTTCCCGGTCGGCCCGTCTCCCTCGCTGCCTCCAAGGCATGACTTTGTACCATCAACATCCTCCGCAACTCATTGTTCTCCTCCGCCAGGGCCTTCACATGGGCATCTCGAGCCTGCAAAGCTCCTTGAACTTGGCGACGAACCTCCTCTGCCACCATCTCCTGATGCCCCGAACTGCCCGAAGACGTCCCATCCATCTGCTGTGGCGGAGCAAACGGCCGTGGGGTCAACAAACTTGGCCGTGCAGTCCAGGCCCTCATCGCCTGCTGCACTCCCGGTGGCATCAAGGGAGCTCCAGAGGCCCCAATCCCAGGCGCCGAAGACTTCGCAAACGACGAGGGCAAAGTTTTTGGTGGCGGCGCCTTGACCACACCAGCCTGCTCCAGCACCGGAGCGATGACTCGTCTGTAAAAGGCTTGTCCTGTTTGTGAAAAGCCCCACGTAGCTCCTTGTTGTGGTCGTGGCCTCCCTGCCCGGCGCTCCGGGGACGAAGTTGTAGAAGTCATCACGATCTCCTCCATCTCGTGCATTCCTGGGCGAAGTACTGCAGGCAGGGTAGTAGGCTGGGTAGTTGGTCCCAACTCCTGAATTCCTTGGCCAAACCGAAAATCATCATCACGATGCTCAGCTTGCCTTGCGAATTGAAGATCTTGCTGCACCGTAGTAGCTGTTGCAGGTGTCATAGCTGCTGGCTGCTGCGCGGCTACCGCTGCTTGTGATTGCATAGCTGCAGGTGCTTGCTGCTGCGGCGTGGCTGCTGCTTCCGGCTGTTGCCGGGCTGCTGCTGTAGCGCGTGGTGACTCAAAGGCTTGAGTGGCTGCTTGCTGCTCGCCTTGCTGTGGTGCATGTTGTGGCACAGGTGTCTGAGCAGAACCAACCCTTAAAGACCCTGAACTCGTATCGTGCGTCGTCGCGCCCAATGCGGTTGCGTGGCCAGGTCCGGTTTGGTCAGGCAGAACTGCTCCTGCATCCACATAACTGTCACCATCATCGGCGCCAGCCACTGGCGAAAAGAAACCACCCACTGCTTCAACAGGTCGAGTCGTCTGACCAGCAACCGTCGGTCGCTGACCAGACGAACTGACACCGTTGGGTAGCAAGGATTGCTCATGCTGCCCCAGCCGCGGCCCAACGTCTCTGCCGTAGTCAGGTCCACGCTCTTCTCCAGCCAGAACCACATGTCTAACCGGCGGTACCTCTTGGCGGCCAACCTCAACGCCGAGCGTTGGGCTCATAACCTGTTGACGGCCTTCTCGAGGGTCATCGTTCGAAAGGTTGGTTACGGGTACCGGGTCCATGGCAGCAAACTAACGGCGCAGAAGTCTTTTTAACGAACAGCAGAAGATCTTGACGTTGACTGCATACATTCTGTGCTATGCTTGTCGAAGTCGTTCTAATTATGGTGCTAAAGCTGCTCCTGGCCTTCTGCTGGCTCTGTGAGCCTTCGTCTGCAGAAGCAAGCTCACCTTGGCGGCTCAACAGAACCCTAATTTAGAGGTCTATCCCTTGGCCCCAAATCTGAGACCCTTCAGTTGTAAGGCCCTCAGCCCTAAACCCTATAGGGCCCTAAACCCCACGCATCATCGGGAGGCTTGATGCAATGCAAGGGGGTTTAGGGTTTAGGGCTTGGGGTTTAGGGTTCAGGGTTTAGGGTTTAGGGTTTGGGGTTTAGGGTTTAACCAGCCCTTGCCCCTAAACTCCAATCCTCACCCCCTTGTAGAGCCCTGAGGTATCGACGTCAACAGCGAGCAGCTTTTTTTTTGCACTTCCGGCAGTCCCTGCTCCCCGACGGATTGCTCACTGCTTTGCGGTGGTTCATTTGGTTATTCGTTTGGGAGCTTTTTTGTAGTTGTTGATAATTAGTGCTTTTCGAACGTGTTATGAGCTTTGCATATGATGTTTTGTATTTTTCGGTTTTTTGGGCTGTGGTTTGGGCTGGTCTAAGGTTTAAGCACCCTTGTTGATTCTAGCGCGGAACCCCAAACCGCAATTCTTGAGTGTTAGGGTTTATCTTTTACGGTTCAGGGTTTAGGGTTTGGGGGTTCAGGGTTTAGGGGTTTAGGGATTTAGGGGTTTAGGGGTTTAGCGATTTAGGGTCTAGGGTTTACGTGTTTAGGGGTTTAGGGTTTAGAATTTAGGGGTTTAGGGTTTAGGGTCTGGGTTTAGGGTCTTGAAAGCACAGCAGTCTGCAAATGGACCCCCCCAAGAAGACAGGGGTATAGTCAGAGATTCGGGAGAATGGCTTTAAAGTGTCTTTGTACTGCAAGTTTCTAGGAGAGTCTTGCGCAAATTTTTGCATGATTTAGGGAACAGTCCCTACTTCAGGAGCGTTGGCCTCACTGGCGTGTACAGACGGCGGCATCTTCAGGGACGAGAACTCTTGGGTTTAGGTTTAGGGTTTAGGGTTTAGGGATTAGGGTTTAGGGTTTAGGGGTTACAGCTCCGGGTTTTGCGATTAGGGTCCATGTGATGCTGGCCAAACGCGCGAAACCTGAATCTATCCGCCCCCCAACAAGCTCAAACCCTAAACCCTAAACCCTACATTAAACCCGTTAAGTCCCCCTAAACCCTAAACCCTCAACCCTAGCCCCAAGACCCCAAGACCCTTCAAGCCTTAACCCCAGACCCCACAATCCCCAAACCCTCAAACCATCCAGCCCAAATGTCCACCACACATCTGCGAATTACTTGAACCCCCTTAAAAACAGCCCCTTGCACTTCTGAAGCAGCCTTGTAAAGCCACCCGACTCCTAAACGTTATAACCTAAACCCTACACCGCCAAAGCCCTAAAAGAAACCCTGTAAACACCCCGAAACTCCAACAAACTAAGCCCTAAACCCCTAAACCCTAAACCCTAAACCCCGAAACCCCAAAACCCTAAACCCCTAAACCCCTAAACCCGAAGCCCTAAACCGAGGTGTCATCACGGGAGTCGGGGGGAGGTCTCTCAAAGATGGCCACCTAATGGACGCCGGGATGCAATTTAGAGTTCCTTTCAAGGGTTCTAAACGGGTACCATTGTCTAGGTCCCTGAGTGGTACCCTTTTGCCCTTTTTATTGTAGGGCCCCCTTACTAAAACCGAATAGTAGGAAAAAGGGCACCCTTATTATAAAGAGGCTACTCAGGAACCAAGCCATACGGGTTCCTTTAACGGATTCCAGAAGGGTACTATAGGGGCTTAGGGCTTCAGGGTTTTGCGGGGTTTAAGGGGTAGGGGTTTAGTGCGGTTTAGGCCTTAGGGTTAAGGGATTTAGGGTTTGGGAGTTAGGGGGTTTAGGGCTTCAGGGTTAGAGGCTTTTGCGTTTTAGGGTGTTCGGGCTTTCGAATTCTAAGGGGCTTGGGGCTCTAGGGTTTGGGGGTTTGAGGGCGATTGGGTTTTAGGTTTAGGGCTTGAGGGTTTCAGGGTTTGTGGGGTTTAGGGTTAGGTCTTGGAGTTTTTGTTAAAGTCTTTCACGTGCCTTTAATGGATTTCACATAGGGCGTGATATAGGGTTGTAAAGACTGTATAGGAAACTACAGGGTTGTAGATTCCTCTAGATGTTTCTTGACAAAGGAGTTTTGTAGGGCTTAATACGTGGACCCGAAGCATTGGTAGAGGGTTTCGGGGGCCTTGGACCCTCAGCCCTAAACGGTAGACCCAAAACCCAAAACCTGAACCTCTCAAATTCAGCCTTGAACCTTAAGCCCTAAGTGCAGTTAAGCCTCCTGCAGAAGCCTACATAATTGCCAATACTATTCTTAGGGTTCCTCATTAATTACAGACTTACCATAAAGAAGCCCAAAACCCTATTCTAATTATTAAGGCCCCTACATTAAAGGCGTTCAAAGAAAATCCTACAGCAGAACTAAACCCAAAAACCCATACACCCATAAACCCATAAACCCCTAAACCCTAAACCCCAAACCTTAAACCCTAACCCCTAAACCCTAAACCCTAGCTCTGCAGCCGACAAACAGCGAAAGGCCATCACGTCAGAGCTCAGTTGCAACTCTCAGAAGATGCCTGGACGGCATAATTTTTGTCGAGTTTCGCGCTGAGTTTTCGTGTTGCGCTCAAAGGCATTTGTAGGGTTTTGCAAGGTTTTGGGGAGGCTTCGTAGGTCTTTGATACATATGGGGCGTACAGGTTGTACCACAGGGGTCTTGGTAGCTAGAATGGTGTTTATTATTTATGCTGAACGGCTTATTTGTCATTTGTCATTACGGTTGAGGATCCGCATAACAATTGGCGGCCTTAGTGATTGGAGAAGGGTTCTTGGGGCCCAGTAGCTGTTCATCACACAGCGGCTACCTAAAGCATCAAAAACCTACCACTTTAGGGTTCCTTCGCAAAAAGGGTAATTCGTTTCAGGGATACAGGTACATCTCAACCCATTCTGCTGGGCCCAGGTTCGCGCCTTCAGTAATATAGAGGTCGAAATATTCGTGGTGTAGCAAACCTGGGAGGATCATGGGACTTAGTAGGCAAAGCTAGAAGTACCTTCATTTGGGTTATAAGTAATTACAAGTATAGTTACCTTAGTACTAACCCTAGTTCGTCAGTCCCATGATCATTTCAGTAACCCAAAACCCTCTTCTCTCCAGCATAATCGGGCTTTTTCGGACTTTATAGTCGTCTTCGTGTTTGTCCGCAACTAATGTAGGGGCCTTAATAATTAGAATGGAGGTTTGAGGTATATTGTACTCTGATTAAGTACAATAAGGAACCCCCCAAAATATTATAGGTAACTTTTTCGGCCCCCATATTACACGTTTCAGGCTTGTTGAAGTTGTCGGGTGTGTTGCTCCTATTGCTTCGCCCCTAACCCCGAAAATTGAGGAATAAAGTAGGAGCCTAAATAATTGCCGATACTATCTTGGAGGTTCTATGATTATAGCAGAATATACCATTCTACTTAGTAAGGCCCCTACACTATTCTCTGAAGCAGACGAACAAGCACCCTTAGACCAGAACCTGACTCTAACGGTTGATGATATAAATCCTGCATTTCCCATAATAAGGAATAGACCATAATTCCCCATACACCGATATTCGACAGTTAGAAACCTTTCTCTGGAAAGCCCTGTGCCCTAAACCCTAAACCCGCAACCCTGAAACCCAAGAAACCCTAAACCCCAAGCTAAACCCAAGAAGCCCTAAACCCCAAAGCGAAAACCCAAGAAGCCCTAAACCCCAAAGCGAAAACCCAAGAAACCCTGAACCCCAAAGCTAAACCCAAGAAGCCCTAAACCCCAAAGCTAAATTTAAGAAGCCCTAAACCCCAAAGCTAAACGCAAGAAGCCCTAAACCCCAAGGCTAAACCCAAGAAGCCCTAAACCCCGAAGCTAAACCCAAGAAACCCTAAGCCCCAAAGCTACACCCAAGAAACCCTAAGCCCCAAAGCTACCCCCAAGAAGCCCTAAACCCCAAAGCTAAACCGAAGAAGCCCTGAGCTAAATCCGAGCCCACTGGCTCCAAGGGTGCCGGTGCCGCGGACCCCGCGACTTGGATCCTGTAATGCCGGAGGGTTGCAAAAAGGGGTTCGAGCTATCCTAAAACCCTAAACCCCAAACTAAACCCTAAACCCTGGGCCCTAAACCCTAAACCCTAAACCCCAAGCCTTAGACCCTTGGGCCCTAAACCCTAAACTTTAAGGGTTCTCTGCGGGCCTCTTGGGCCTCTCTCGGGATTCTAGTCGCAGGTTCTTTAAGGCTTTAAGGGTTCTATCAGGCTTCTCTGTTTTTGAGGGTTCCTATAAGGGTTCTAACAGGGTTCTATAAGGTTCCTATAAGGGTGCTTATAAGGGTTCAATAACGGTTCTATAAGGGTTCCTATGAGGGTTCTAAAAGGGTTCTATAACGGTTCTATAAGGGTTCGATACGGGTTCTTCGAGGGTTCTACAATGGGTCTATAAGGGTTCGATAAGGGTTCTGTTTTTTCGGTGGTTCCCTAAGATTCTGTAGGGACTCAAGGCGTCTAGTGCCGCCGAACTGTAGGTGTCCGGCTCCCAAACCGTATTTTGATGGTTTAGCTTTGGGTAGTGGGGTTTAGTGTTTAGGGTTTCGGGTTTGGGGTTTAGACTTTAGGGTTTAAGCTGTCAGCACCGCATTCGTGACTTAGTGGACGTCAGTACGGACCCCGGCTGTAGCAATACATCCACACAATACGTGGTTACGCATATCGTGGTGCACATCACTCCTGCGACGTTGGGGTGTCAGCCTCGCCCTGCGGACTACATTTCACCCTCAAGCTCCGACGATGAGACCTGAGGCTGGGTGCATTTGTATTTCACGTTGCGTCTGTGTGCGCTTATGCCCTCACTGCTAGGGACCTACGTGGCTCTGAGGGCGCTCTTGATCGACTGCGATTGGACCTTTCGCATCGGGAATATGTGATTGCATCCTGTGCGCGCTGTGCATGTTGAGGCTTGGTTCTCTTGCTGCATTGTTGTATGCTGCTTTTTGTGTCTACGTTGCCTCTCCTTGCCTTTAGAGCACGTCTTTTTTCAAACCCCCCGTTTCCAGGAGAGCCTGAATCGTAGAACCCTGGCTACATCCTTGCTAAAGACGTCTTTTCTTGTTTTGCCAAGCTTGCTTGAAGCCCGAAAGCCTAAAGCCTAAACCCTAAAACCCTAAGCCCTAAACCCTAAAACCCTAAGACCCTAAGACCCTAAAACCCTAGGCCCTAAACCCTGAAGCCCGAAAGCCTTCAAAAAGCTCGGACCGGAAATCCTGAACAAAAGGTCTCCCGGCCCATTTTTCCAATTAAGACCTTAAGCCCTATAGGGTTTAGGGTTCAGGGTCTATATAAACCCTAAAGCCTAGTTGGCAAGGCTCTAGCTTCAGTTGCGTATGGCCTTTCTCCAAGCTTGCAGACATCTACTCCCCCCTAAACCCTAAACCCCTA
>CAJNJA010035986.1:0-29093 GCA_905231915.1 Symbiodinium necroappetens
ACCTACATACCTACATACCTACATACCTACATACCTACCTACCTACATACCTACATACCTACATACCTACATACCTACATACATACATACATACATATACATACATACAGTTCATTCCACGGGCTGAAGGACCGTAACTCGCGCCTATTGCAAAAATTGAAGTCTGGGTGAGACTAATCAGTGGGCTGCTCAGCCCTTCAGATCCCTCAGCGACCAAAATCAAACCCACCGACATCAGCCAAGTGGGTGCAGGCCCGAGCGAAGCCAGGGTTTTCTTTGAAAGATGCAAAAACACACGAGGGGTCTGCGATTGCTGCACAGACCGACCCAAAGCGTCGCAAGTCGCTTCGTTGAAGGCTGCTTGTCTTCGGGCCGCGGCCAGCGGGGCGCCTCCAACAAAAGGATACGCAAACGCCGGGCAGAGGGGGCTCTCCCAGGTTGAAAAATGCCATCGCACCTGATAGATCGAAGAGCAATGTGCAATCAAATGGTGCCAGAAGCTCAGGGCAGCATTCGGTTAGCTTCGCACCTCCTTTAATTTTATGGAAAAAATCGCAACACACTTCAGGGTCCAACATCAACAAGGCAGCCTCGACGGCTTCAGCTACCTGCTCCGGAAGCTGTGTCCATCCCGCCAAAGTTCGAGTTCATCGAACTGCTCCGTCAGGACACACGACACCCGCAAGTGTTAGCGGGGGTTGATGTTCATGCATGGCCTTCACGGTCGGCGTGGAAAGCACCCCAACGTGCCCTGCATTGGCTCGATGGCAGAAGATGGCGCCTCCATCTCGCAGGCTTCGCGTAACACCTCCCGCATCCCTTGGCGATGGTCTCACCGTGGTTGTCCGCGAGCACAGATGCGGCGATTCTGTCGCCATGCTTTTTGGAAGCGTGACACGCGCACACTGACCGAGACATAAAGCCTTGCGACATACTAAACAAGTCTCGATGAACTGTCCCTGCTCAATGTGCTCATGCAAAGACTCACCGTCGCAGAAACTTCGGATAACCTTGTGCAGTACTTGCCAAGCAGCGACTTGGCGCGCTTAACCAACCGTCGAAACAGGCCGGGCCTGTCAAGACACGCACGGCGCCATGGGTACTATTGCGGGTGCGGCAGCGCAAATGTTGCTTTGACCCTATCGTGCAACCAGACCAATGCGTCCCGTAGGACCCCAAGGTATAGGGCCCGTCAGCCCGGATCAGTGCCCAAAGGGCATCTAGCACGTGGCCCACCAACTGTCGCAAGCATCGAATACGTTCGATCTGCAACAAGGTTGTGTTCAATGAGGGCACAAATCGCGGCCAGCAAGACGTGTTGGTCCGAATCACGGCGGAGGTTAAGGGTTGCTCGGTAAATAGACGTCACGGTGTTGCCGAAAGTGCGGGCTTCTACTACCCCTACGGGTGGCCATGCTCCAACCCCGAAGACCAATTTCGACAGGACCAAAGGGATCCAAAGGATAGCTGGAAGCCAAGACCCTCGAATGCGTCCGCAAGCAATCCCGTTTCAGTCCCAACAGCCCCAGCAACCTCCCGGGCGCTTGCAACCGCAACACAGGAGGAGACGTCGTCCGCCCATATCAGGTCTGACAGCCTGCCGTCCCCGACCGGGCTCCAGTCTGAACACGCATCCCGTGGAATGCACGGAGTTGTGCTAGACCCCGGGTCAGCCCTTCTCGGAAATTCATAATGCGGGTCATCAGCACTCCGAAGTAAGGTCCGTACGGACCCAGGACGGGTCCCCTTGTTGGTTCTAGTCGGGTCAAACACATCCACGACCCTGCGTTCAAAACCGCAGTGATGGCTTGCCGCCATAGCTCAGCTCCTCCATGAGCTAGGGCTGATGGCCGAGCGGTCTGTTCCGACAACTCATAAGGGTCGTCACCTACACAAACTCGAGCCGCAGCCTCTCGCTCGTCGGCCGGATGACGGGCTGCGGGGCCTCGAGTCGTCGAATAGTAGGCAGACGCCACATCGGCGAAGATGACATCTGATGTCTCACCTCTGGATGCTCTCCATCGCATGAAAGCGGGATTCCTTGTGAAGGATCTGTTCCGTCCCCTGCCACCAATCGGTAATAGTTTTGGGCTCTGCGCCTTTATGGGGTGCATGGAGAGCCGCAACAGCGATCTGCAGATTGCCTTGTCGAAAGATCATACCAAGCCTGCGATGGTCTCTATGCGCAACCAAGAAAGATGAAGGTTCAAACGAAACCGGAGCCCCGTCCTATCCTACTCCGAAGTCGCACCTGAGCTCCAATTTAAGCGGTGTATGGACTTGCTGGGCGTTGAAACCGATAGGCAAGGGACCAAGCGCCAGTGGAGTCGACAAATCGAAGCCCCCCCCCGGCAAAGCTGTCAGGTGGCGCGGCGACGTAATCCGCAGGCGGCCAGGCATTCAGAAACACATCGCCGCATCCTAAACTGGCGTTCTGGTGGCAGTCTCGACCAGCAAAACGCTCCACGAGCGTCTCTAAAACCACCCGTGCGTGGAAAAGAGTTCTTTTTGCACGCATCTGCATTGCTCTGTTCAAGTAGGGTGGGGCCTAGCTCTATGTCAGGCTGTACGCCGCAGTCTCGCTTTCCCTGCGGGCGAACGTCAGCGTCCCGGAAATTTACCTTCATTTTCCCGGTGGACAGCTGGAAGGGTGGAGGCACGAGCTGGCGTGGCAAAGGGCCTTCTTTCCGGTACATCTCCGCCTGCATTTGTGCCCCCGCATACAAAACGACTTTGCGCGAGCAGAACTTCCAAGGATTGCAGCCTGTCGTTGAGGGCACAGCGGCATTCCTTCCGGGATCTGTTCTGTCTGAGCCGGAGGTGCATGGAAGAGAACCACGCATCCGACTAAGAGCAGAGCTCGGCTCACAGGCAGGAGGCTCCTATCAATGTAGGCACTCAACAGGCAACCTACTATGGGACCTGAAGGTATCGCCAGCATGGTACAGGCAACACTGAAGATCAGCGAAGACAAGGCAGCGCTTCTCCGAAGGGCATTGCCATGGTTGCCCGGGAGTGGTGGGCCGAAACTAGACCCGGTTCCGTCCGTCCTTGACATCAATCTTTGGTTTGCTGCCTGGCCCTCAATGTTGAGGCTGAAGCCCCCGTGGTCACCATCGCTGCTCCCATCAGATGTTCGTCACCGTCAGGAGATACATACATACACACATACATACATACATACATACATACATACCTACGTACATACATACATACATACATACAATGTGCTATATACCTATGTATATACACACACACATGTGCGGAAGTCCTGCTTCACAGGCATGTTGATTCACCGGCTTCGCCTTGATTGCGAAACTCAGTCCCCGTGCATAGAACAAATGCACAAAGCAGTCGTCGGTACGTCTCTTACAGTCCCGGCATGCCCAGCACTCCCTCGTCCCTATGACCGTGACAGCTGCGAGATAGCAGACAGGCAGCAACAAGTTCAGACCGAAATAAAGACTCATAAAGCAGGACAATAACTTAGCACAACCATACAAGATCCTTTAGGCAGGCATGCTGCAGCACGAGGCCACTGCGACCTGCTACGGCGCCGCCGGCAACTCTCCCTCTACTCTGTACTACGCGTCTTCGCGCCAAAACGGCGGCAGGCATGAAGGCTGTGACACATGGGACACTCGGCTCACGTAGATCTGCAGTGGATACGGAGAATTCTGAGAGCATCCACGGATCCATTGGAAGCATCAATACTTGGCTTTGACGGTTAAACTTTATTCTGACACTTGGCATCCACCTGCACTGGCGTGGTGGATGCGCTGATTGTCGTGGCCGGGGCAACCTCGCAAAAACTCGTCACCAGCCTTCTCCTTTGAGACATGGTCTCTCCGCAATTAGGGTCAAAACAATCCCGTTCACAAGGTCACAAGCTTGTGGCATGCTTGCGAGCGATCGTCGTCACGTTCTGAAGCTCGGGATGGGTCCTGAAGTTCCTTCATAGTTTTCCGATGTTTTGTTGCTCTCCGTCATCCGTGGCCGCTGTTGCCGGGAAATCCAGGGTATCGGGAAGCCAGGTCGTCGGCCCCTAGAACCAAAGCGTCATTTCCCTCTCTTCAGGGCTTTGCGATGACACGGTGGAGTCATACCAGGATTCGAGATATCGGTGCGCCCTACAGCCCTGCAGCCTGCGGTGTCTCCGAGACCGTCCGAATCGGAGATACTGCAGCGGGCGTTGCCACCGGCGTGACAGCAGAAGTTACCTGGGAGAAAGTTTGGACCAATGTGTTTGAGCTTTCCATGGAATACTCTGGCTGTGGATCAGTTGCAGACAGAGATACCCGCAGCGAGACATGGGTCGACGTTCTGAGTTGCCAGCAGAGGTGATGTCCTTGTCGTCGACGTTCTCTGACTCTTTGTTTGAAGGGCTCGCCCCTCGGTCCCGCATGCGGAATGACGAAGCAGTATGCCTTCTACTCCCTGGCTACATGATTCCTGGCTGCTTTGTCCTCGACTCTGTCTAGGTGCTACGGGTATGCGGAGACCTGACGAGCACACTCGCCTCCATCGTTGACCCTGACATCATCTCTGCTGCCTCATCACGCAGTGTCCGCTCTCACACTGCCATCAATTCGCAGATTGATTTGCAGCCTTCATGCGCAAACCACTTAGCATCATCAGCCATCTGGACCGATCTCTGAAGGCACGACACAACAAACATCCGAAAACCACAAACGGGCAGAATAGATGAGATTGCTGCCATCGTCCGTGCTTCGGTTCCCCTCAGCGCTGCCTCTGCTGGCACTCCGAGCTTCCACGACATGCATTGAGCTCTGAAGTGGCTTACACGAGCATGCAATTTGGCGCCCTCAAAGTGGGCATCTACGACGAGCGAAACCCTGCAGAGCTCCTGTCGGCACCGCGACATCTTCGGGAGCTGCGTCTTTGTCAGCTAAGGCTTTTCCTGCGACAGGCTACCCTTGCACCGTCCGCGACAGGCACGCATCTTTGGTCAAAGTTCCACCGCCCCAGACCAGCTCTCCCCTACCGTCTTAGAAGATCAGCTGGCTCAAGTCTGAAACGAGAGCAGTGACAGATTTCACCAAATCGAACGAGTCTGCTGCCTTCGCTGATGGCTCGCATGTCAGCTTTGCCTGTCACAAGCAGTGTTTGCCACGTTCGACAAAGTACGTCAGCCATTTTGCCAATGACGATGTGCAGACCACAGCACTATGTGTTCTGTGTGGCTGGACCTTCAGATGACGGTCTTCCGGTTGACTCACCTGAGGCGATCCCCAGCACTCGATCGTCGCTAACACGATGGGCAGCCGCCAGCAGAAATCGACCACAAGAAAGCTACGACCAAGCTGGAATGCTCTGACATGCTCTGACGACAAGCAAGCAGGACACAACAATTCCGCAAATAGTCAGCCTTCCTCGATGCCCTTGCAGAGATCCGGCCGACCTCGCTGGGTGGGGGCCTTATCTGCTGTTGATTGGTGGTGCCTGCGGTGTCTGAGGCTGGAGCCGCTTTCCGTCGCAACTTTGGCAACGTCCCGCTCGGGCCTCGGCCTGCCTCCGATGCACTAAAAGTAGAGACCCAGATCTCCAAGGAAGGAAACGACGATGGAGATGCCTTCGTCGACGCTCTTGCTGACGTCGACGTGCCCTGCATAACCACAACACCATCTTCTTCTTAAAATGCGAGAGTCGGTATCCCAGATCCTAGGAGCTAGCCATCCTAGCCACCCGGCCCGAGCGGCGCCTTCCACACTTCTGGACATGTCGGCCTTGCCTCCCATCGGTGTTCATGTTGAGCCTACAGGTGCCCTCCGTCCGTAGACAAATTATGAGCCTCCCAAAGCTTGTCCCGCTGGTCGCCGTGGCGGGGAGCCGCCGGGCCTGAAGTCGAGAGATGCGCCAGAGAGCAACCCGCTGGTGGCTGCTGGTCCTGTGAAGAGGTCGCGGGGTTCCGTAGCGGACGTTGAAGCCAAGATCCTGCGCAGGGCCGGCTCGAGCTGTCACAGTTTGGCCGCTGCGCTCCTCCACAGCTGTTCTGCCACCAGATTCTTCCACGAGGGCATGGTAGCCTCGGAGATACAGCCCAATTTTGGTCTACCTGTCGTGCCGCATCGGCATGAAGCACTCAGCCAGTGCCTAAGCCTCGAACGCTCCCGGGTAGACATCACTCTGTTGCGAAGTTCCTGGCTTCCCAGGCGTTGTCTCAGCTGAAAATCTTTGCAGTTCGTGTTTGCACCATAAAGCCATGAGCAAGGGCAAGGGCAAGCTGTATTGGCTCAATCGTTAGTCTAAACGAGGCAGAACCTGCACCTCATTCTCCTTCTGCTGCAGCCTGGGTTGGATGGCAGCACACCACGAGACGGCCACGACTGTCTGCTTTGTCCGTGGTCCGATTCTTTTCTTGCTGCCGCTTTGGACCTGGGCTTCACTCCGGGTCCAAACCTGAGCCGAGGCAGGCAGCGAGAAACGCAGCTGCCCTTCCTGTTGGTAGGGGTCCTTGCTTCCAGGCGGCAGGAAAAGGAGAACTTTGGCCCATAGCTCCATAGGCAAGCTCCACCAGGCCTCCAGAGACTTTGACGACGACCGAGGGTCCGAAACATCGATCCCCTCCCCCACCCCCCAGCGTTGCGTTGCAGGCGGGACGCCTTGGGCCGGAGCAGCCGCTCCTGGCGTCGGCGCTCCCTCGCGCTGGACCTCGCAAAGCCGAGCAGGAAATGAAGGGATTGAAGAGACATGAAGAGAAAGAAAGAGAAGGAAACGTGGTAAGGAAGGAGTGGGCAGATCAGGGCCGAGAGAACTTCGAGGCCAGGCCATCTCTATTTCCGCCCAGCAGCGTGGCTACGAGCTGGCCGGCATCGTCGCCCTCGAGGATGTAGAGCCGCCTGGCATTTAAAACTGCAGGATGTCAAATTTCAAGTTTTGTCTTGTTCACCCCGCCAGGCCTTGCATCCGCTGGCAACAGTATATGAAGCCGCTGCTGCAAGGGACCACCACCGAGAGCGCTCGGGGACACCACGGACTCAGAGGCCGCGATGCGAGGCAGAAGTTTCCTTGACAAAGGCAAGGCCGTCGAGCTTTTCAACGCAAGAGAAACGTCTTAGCTGAACACAAAGCGTGAGATGCTGAAGACTCTCTAAGCATCTGCAGCGGCCCGCTTTCAATACGGAGACTGGGGCAGTCTGAAACGCTCGTTTTGGGCTCGAGTGCTCCCACCAAGTAGTTTGCACCAGTTGTAAGGCCAAATATTTTTCCTTGATGTGCATCAACCACTGAGCAATGGCTCAGAAAGCAAGGCATTTCACCTGGAAGCCATTCATCGACAGCCTCCTCAGAGGAGCCGCGCTTGTACCTGGTGCTTGCGAGCCGGAAACACAACTCACCCGAGCTTGCGAAAACATGCTGCAACCAATTTCTCTGATGGCCTTACCTTCGCGCGTGTTAGGGGCGCTTTACAGGATTAGATGCCCGGTGCGTACCCGGTCATCTCCAGTCTACTCGACACCATGTCCATTGTTCATGATGATTCTGGACATCTCTGCTGCATAGCCGCGGATTGCAGTGCTCGAGCCCTACATACCGATTTGCTGCACGTAGGTTGCATCTCGTTGTTTGAATTTGATCTCCGCCGTCTTGCGAACAAAACGCCTAGTATGATGTTTCGGCAACGGTGGGCCTCGGGATGCACCCGAAACTGAAAACGACAGGTGACCTAGCTTCACTCGAGAAGTCGGACATCCCTGGATTGTAAATCTGTACATCTTGGAACCTCTGTCGTCGGATAGTGGGACTCTTCGTCTGCTTTTGGTACATTCTTCAACTAGCTATGACCAACCAGAATCAAGTCTGTGCTATCGGCCGGAGGTGCGTCAAAGGCTGCCAGATCGCAGTCCCAGGAAACCAATCGATCGTCGCAATATGTGCGTCCACAACCGGCTCTCGCCGGTTATGCCCGCCCAGAACCAGCAGCATGGAAGCAACAAAGGCCACTACCACCTGCCGCCTGGGAAGTTCGTTTGCAGGTGTTGAGATTTCCGTCCAAGTCTCGCCCACGTCCGACGAAATCCAACAGTCCCAGTGCTCGGGAGCCGAGTTCCAGCCTCCGCCGACCAACACCACCTGCAACGCCGCACCCAGGACTTCTGGAGGAAACAAAGCAGTGGCACTTCAAGTGTCACGTGCCTGCTGCGGCTTGCCGGGACTTGCGGCCAGTCCAGGGCTGGCGCGGCGGCCGAAGGGACCGATCTCACACGTGCGGACGAAGCTGCGGCCAAAGTCTTCCGAGACCTGGGCTTGGGGCAAACATGCAAGCCTCTTCGGGCAGCCTAAGGACACCAGAGTATGGACAGACAAGACACTCGTTAAGCAAAGACGCCCAGACGTCTTCCATCGGGCGTGCTGGCCCCAGCCCACATGCGACGTAGACAAGTCCCTGCATGGAGCCTTCTCAGGGGTTGCCCAGCATCGAAGATGGGCTAGGTCTGCACCAGGCCTGCAACACATCCAGCAGCTGCCCCAAAGGCTTCCCTGCAGGGTGAAGACATCGTGGCATGTCGTCGTCTGACCGGAAGGCTGACAAAACTCGGCCCGCACCTGCCGCACCACTTTCCTGGGAAGTTGCTAAGCCCACGAATGTAAATTACCACTTACTAATGACTACTTACATTACTTACCGCCCACTACTCACTACGCACTACTCACTACTTACTACTTACTACTCACTACTCACGACTCACCACATACTACATACTGCTTTCTACTTACGACTTACTACTTACTACTTACTTTTCGATTCTTAATTACTTTTTGCTGCTAGCTACTTTTTACTACTTACTTCTTACGACTTACCAACTTACTACTCACTGAGCAACCCTTTGGCCAAGTGGCTTCGAACGGTGATTCCGCCTTCTTGCGACCTGCCTTCTTCATGGGCCGAGACCTCCTCGCGTGCCACACGATCGCATGCTTTACGCGGAAAGACCAGGAGTTCCGCACACTCCCTCCAGCATTAAACCCAATCAAGCGGTAGAAACATGCAGAAGCCCAAAAAGCTGCCGCAAATAGCCAAGCATGCTTACGGAAGCCAACCCGTCGCACCCGTCCAAAATCTGTTTCGCCGGCCGGCGGCAATGATCTCAGAACCCCTTTTTCAGAGCATCCGCCTCCCAGTGAAGCCCATCGTCGGTGCTGCCTCCGGCGCTCTAGCCACAAAACCGCGGATACGCTTCCTGAAGAAATTGCTGGCAAGGCACGCCACACGTCATTCTGGTAGTGCCTGAAGTCGTCGAAACGTCACTCTAACGGTATTGCTTTTCTAATCGAGAAAGCAACACCCTGTTGCACATAGCCTGTCAGGCAATGGCTTACAATAGCCCTATATAGCCCTACTATACCTACGTGCATTCGTCTACGCTGCAGTGTTGCCATGACGAATCATGCCCCAGTGGCTCTCCTTTGCGACCGCCCAGCACCAGCAGCAAGGCCTTCCACATCCCGATTGATCGCGCGTGCCGCGGTGACTCCACAGTGACTTGCCAGCCTTGCTGCGTGCCGACACTGCAACGGCGCGGAAGTTGCGCCGGCCGAGGAGGAAGGCAGGTCCTGAATACGGCGGGCCGTTTCTCCTCAATTTCTCGGAGAATGTTTATGACTGCTCTCGGCCTTTCAGATGCACTGTGATCTCTATCTGCATGCAGGCTGCTTTTGCGCATTGAGCCCAACAACTCACATGCTCTACGACCCTACGATGGAGAAACAGTCTGCCCACATCAGCCAAACATGACAGCCAAACCATGGTCAGTGCTGAAATCCTCCGCGCCTCCTTGTGCGTGCCGTGGCTCAGCCCGGCCAAGCCAAAGCTCGTCGCCAAATCGGGGCCCGGCCATGTGAATGCATTGGGGGGGACTCTCTAGGAGTGCCGAAGGGCTATGCGCAGGTTTGAGTAGGAGCTAGCGAGAACCTTTTGGCGATGAGCGTGCTTGTACTCGGTAGAAACAAATTTAAGCAAATCCCTCAAAGTCGGCCTTGGCTTGGCCACACCTTGGACTTCAAGACTTGAACCTAACCCTCTAACAGACATGCCAAACCCCAGGGTGTGGCAATGCCAACAATTCTTCCGACTACTCTTCCTCTCGAGACCGCCGACCTCTGCTTGCAGCTGTTTGGCGGCGGCTAGGTGGGAAATTTGACTCGGCAAACGCGACAAACCTCTGCCACACTAAAAGGTGTGTGTGTGTGTGACATGACGATGTCACAAAGGTGCGTTGTTGGCCGGGGTGTGGCGGAGCGGCTGTGCTCGAAAAACACGGTTTAAGAAGGGGCGAATTTCAGCTGGAACAAGCCGCGGATCTGCTGCACGACATGCATCCAGAACGTCACACGAGACCATCAGATTGAAGCTGTGCAGATCTGAATGAAGCACTCATGGAAACCGAGACTGGGCGCACAGCTTATTGCCCAGGCTTTCTATGGACGGTGCCGATAAAGCAACCTGATGTGCAACGAGATTGCGATCCAAGTCACATGCTATGCAGAAGCATCGCAAAACTGTTGGCATGATCCTGTGTTGGACCGTATGATTCCCAACCCTCCAAACAATGCTTGCAATCATACGTGCGAAGCACCGAATAACTTTTGAAGCACCATGTCCAAGTGCTCTGAGCCGACATCTGAGATTAGGCTGCTAATACGTCGAAAGTTAGATGTCACGATAAACCTACGCACAGCTGGGGGAGCAACTGGCGCTTCTGCCTGCAACAATGCGAAACAATTTGCCACCGGGTGATTTTATCGAAATTTTGGCAATGCTGGCTGAAATTCTGAGATGGCGCACGTGGACGAGCAAGACTTGCCGAGATTGACTTCGCGGAACAGTGTCCATGTCTTTGGCACGGCTCCGAGACAGATCTCTAATGATGGCTGCGAAAGCACTGGAGCTGTTGCGATCGCTCTTTTGCGCGCGCGCGCATGCGCTCACTTGACCCGCGCGCGGTATCCGGTCAAAGAGGTGGTAGCGGCTGGTTCGTGACCTTGGCGTACCTTTCCAACCATCGACTTCCATGGCACGACATGTTACATCCAGTATCCAGAATCGCAATCGCGTGTTCGCGGCCCAGGACCCAGCATGTCTCCGGAGTGCCATGAACACGATACGCCGGTTGTTGTGGTTGAACTGCATCCTCTCCAGGGAGTACTGCTTCAAAGCTGTTTTCCTTTTGTGGGCGCTGGTACTGCTCGCGGTGCTCGTGGAAGACGTCTGGAAGTGGACAGGTAGCATCACCACTCCAGCGTCCAACCCTGCACCGTTTGCACGTCGTGCCGGCCTTCAAGGCCTGTATCTTCGCTGGACGAGCCTGAGCTCGAACTGGGGCTTCTCCCTTTTGCCCTGAAGCCTTGCCGGCAAAGTAGGCCTTTTGAGGGTCTTCCAGATCCAAGCCTCCTTCAGCGAGGTACGAGGTGCTCTTCCGCCGTCGTAGTCGTAGTCCTGGTATCCCAGGTATCGTCCTCCTGGTAATCATGGTAATCTGGGTCCTCAACAGCGTGATCGCTGTCTTGCTCCAAGTAAGTCAGTGAGGAAGTAACGAAGCAAGCAACTAAGCAAGATTAAGCAAGCAAGCAAGCAAGCAAGCAAGCAAGCAAAGCAAAGCAACCCAAGTTCAAAGCAAAGCAAAAAGTGAGCGCGAGTGTGCTTCTGCCCTCGTCTTCAAGGCACCAGCCTGCGAACCAAACACTTGATCCTGCCTTCAAGGCATCTCGCTCGCGACGCAAAAGTGCCTTGGCAGTAGGCTGAGTTGAGCGAACATACTGCAAACATCGTGTGCTTCGAAACCACTTCGCAGCGCATGTGAAGTTGTTCAGCACCGACCCTGCAGAGCCAAGTCTCCAGCAACCTCGCGCTCGAAAGATCCGAGCTCTCTTTGCACCTCAGCACCGCAACAGCCACCAGAAGGTCTTGGAGTCTTAGGCTCTCGCGCAGTGTCAGGTTCATGGCCGATCCCTCCATGGAAGAACTGACGAAACTGAGTCACACGCCTTTTGCACCGCATGCGTCTGTGCCTCTTCCACCACAGGGCCCCGATCTCTCTCCGTCCCGATAGCATGTTTTGTTCTGCCAGTACATGTGCCTGTGACAGATGCACAAAGCTGTGCATTCAAGCTTTCCTTTGCGAAGCACACTTTGCAGTCGGCACCGAAGATGCGCAAGTTGCAGAAAAACGGGCAAGCAATGAGCTCAGGCAAACGCTCGTACCTTCGGACGGAAATAGCTACCTGCTGTTCAAGATCTTTCAACAACAACATCTGTAATTTCCGTCGATGCACTCTAGGGCCAGTCTGCACAGCTTACAAAGGCTTGCCCTGCTGTAAATTACAGGAAGCTGTTGAATTTGACTGGTCCGTCCTCGCGCTGCGCGAGTGACCAGAATGCAGGCTTCTGCAAGCAGACCGAGGACTGCGTCAGCTACCGGAAAGGTTTACCACCATCTGGCTTGACAGGCTGCTGTTGATGGCGCTCCCAGGTCTCTCTGCAGTGATTCGTGGGTGAGAATGCTGCACGCAACAGTTGCTGGCAGCTCAGCCCATCAACACCTGCGTGTTCATCGTTCTGGTGCAACCGCGGCGGTTTTGGGAGACAAGCTGCCAGCTAAAAAAAAAAACAAGATGCATCCAATTCCTCGTGTTGAGACTCTTGTCGGAAGATCAGTGGCTTCGGGCGACTGGTGCCGAAGCAGTAAGACTCCTCGACCCAAGCAATCCTTGACACAAGACTCTGGAACTCCAGAAAAGTGGCATAAATAGGGAAGAGCATCCTTCAGACGCCGGGCCAGCACTCTGTGTTTCAATGGATTGTGCATTCCTTGGGGATCTGATGGTCATCTGGATCTCCGAAAACTTCCGATCGATCTTACACGTTGTTGCACCAGCAGGACAAGCTTTTTTTGCAATGACGATCAGAGATAGTTCTGCTCCAAAGATGGCTTCTGCAGCCGGCAACGCTCTACAATGCTCTAAACACACATATTGCATGTGTGCACATATATATATATGGGTATGTACTTGCTTATTAACTACATCCATGTGTGCTATGTAAGCAAGGCTATACAATGAGTCAATGAGTATCATACGTCTCTGCTGTACGCCCTCCTCATGTGTCCACCGTTTGCCTGTTTGTAGGTGTCCCTACTACATTTGTAATTGATGCTGTACTTTGATACGACATGCAGCTGTGTGATGACCCGGATGAGGTCGCGCACTGCGTACACGACTGGGGATCAGAGCAATACTTGTACTAGGTTACTGTTGAAACTCACAGAGTTTGGGGAATTTGGGGGATATCGGCAAACTCCAACTAGACCCAAATCCGAGACTCGTGCGGATGTCACGACAGTTGTCCGACAATCTCTGCTCGCTTAAATTTTGACCGAGTGTTGCCCCAAAGCCGGCAGATCACCACATGCATGACACAGAATGCTGGCTGCAAAAAATCCAGCGCTTTGCAGATTGCAAAGCACGCCTTGCACAATTCATTGGCACGAATTGCAGATACAGAGTTGGTATGGAACTTCTGGTCTAGCTGGCTTAAGACAGAACGTTGCCCCACGTGCCCACAGAAATGCCGCCGGAACATCCACAAAAGCTCGCCAGCGCCCGTCTCAGGCAAAGCTCATGGCCTGATAGGAGACAGCCGAAGGTAAGCGTGCCATGCAAAGAGTGTGAGGAGTGCGAATATGTCGACTCAGAGGCTTTCCACGTCATTGCACCCTTGATTTTCCAAATGTGGCGGTTCACAGCTCAAGCAAGCCCGCCTGAGTAGTGGCGGGTCGATGCGACTTGCAGCCGCTCTTCCGACGTAGGCCCTTGCTGAAGGCTGAAGTTTCAGGGCTTGGCGAATTGCACATGGCATGGGCCTTTTTGGCATTCTTTCGATTCTTTCTCACCTGACACGGGAAGATGAGGAGGATTCCTCCTAGTTCTGGCCACTCTCAGTGGCGTTTTAACAGTCGCTAAAACACTGGACAACTCCAACTCCAACGGGTGCTGGGGAGCCTTCGGCCGCAGCGGCCACAACCGCGGCCCTGGCTCGAGCACATTTTGGAAAGGCGCGGGCAGCCTGGTCCCTGCTGCGCTGCCTGGCGCGCCTGGCGCGCCTGAGGCCTTCCTCCTGGCGGCAGAGAGCTTTTGCTGCACTCGCCTGCACACTCGCAGAAAACACCGGAGCCGCTCCTGGGGCTGGGCGGTGCTGCCAGGCGCCGCAGCGCCGCGCTGCGCTTCTCCGCAGCTTTCTGCGCCGCGACCTCGCCGGACACGCCAGTGCATGCATCGCATTCATCAATCGCAAGGAGGGAAAAGGGAGGGAAGGAGGTTGTCGCCTGAGACCCTGCTGCCCTTTCAACACTATTACGCTGCTGCGGGCGAGAAACACGGTAAGGGATTGCACATGACTCAGTTAATGATGCGGGCCAAGGCCAGCATGGATGAGAAAGGTCCGGTCAGAAGATCCTGCCTCCTCAGTGAGCTGTCTGGCCCGTGCAATTGCCTCCTGACATCAGATCTCAAAGCCCCGGCAGCTCGGGCTATCCTTGCAAAGCAGCTTCGACATATCCGTCCTCCATGGACTGCGGCATCATGGCCACGTCCTTGCCGTCCTGGCAGCTGTTGATTGGATTCACGAGCACCGGCACCGGATCAGGGACGAAACCGGGCAGGCCTCGCCACTCGTTGATGCGAATCGTCTCTGTGAGATTCTCCAAAGACAAAATGATGTTATGGAGCCCATTAAAGTTTGAGCTCGACGACCTACTGGCATGAACCAACTACTGTAGCAGGCATTTTCGGCTTTTTCCCTGCGACGGTCGCAGTCGTGGCATCTTCCGTCGCCGTTTCTTCTGCCTGGTTTGAGGAAAAGAATGAGTATTTAAACTTTAAACACTGGCCCAAGCGCAAACTTCTCTAAAAAAAGCCTCAAAGCTGCGGCACGAAACGCTCCGGCTAAAGCCAGGGATCGTCCAGGAGACAGGCGCCAAGTACGACGCCACGTCCCCGCCGGCGCCTGAGACGAACACCAAGGGGGAACCAACACAAAATCGACCCTTGGACCCACGCGCTGTCTCTAAGGAGCAAGCCCTCGGGTGGTGCCACTGACAGCGTGCCACCCTCAAGTGGAAATGATGTCGAAGTGCTGCCAGGCTCAACCTGGCAATGCAATGGAATTCCCCGGACCTGTCCTGACCTCACCAAAGTGGCTCGTCAACGGGTTCCATGCCGATTTCTCGGCTGCTGTCTCCCGAGCCTCTTTGGGCTGCACCGGCTTCGGGGAGGGCGACAGGACCTGGATTGAGCAGAGAGCTGTTCAGAAACACAGGAGCCCGAATTCAGAAATCGACGACGCCCAGACGCTGGGATCATAGGAGTTGCAGCATCGCTCGAGATCAGACCGACGTGCTGACTCACATAGACGGTGCTATATGGGCCAGGAAAGTCGACGCTTAGAGAGTCCCGTAGTGCAGCAGAGCATCGCAAGCTGAGAGTTGAGACTCCTGGGATCGGAAAGTGCGCTGGTCCGCGTGTACGTCCGCGTAAGTGCTCGGATGATCCCCCTGGCTCCTCCGTCCATCGCAGTTCTGCGGGAAGGGACGATGCATTTCCTGCCAAGGCACTGCAGCTGTAAGCGATGCTTTGCCTTTGCACACAGGCCAAAGCCTGGCTTGTGTCCCACCCAGATGTTGGCCTTCGATGTTGCCAAAAAGAAAAAGGAATGTGTAAAGGCCGCTCGTCAACTTCTGCAGCGAAGCAGCCAAAAAGGTCACTCGGAGACCACTCCGCACGTCGAGGTTCTGGACGCAAGCGCATGCCAGCGCATGCAAACGCACTCCGACGAATTCACTCTCTCTCGAGCCTCCGATGTTGGCCGGGAAGGAAAGCGTGGAGCGCCGTGAAGAAACCGGCCGTCGAAGACCAAGTGCCGACCGGCCCTGAGAGACTGCGACAGTGGAGCACAGCGGGGCAGCCGATCGAGCGCCTGGGTGGAACGACCAGACCGAGAGCTCGCACGCTCTTTCCCGCCGGCAGCGCCACCGGCACCCCGTTCTCACGGGACGTAGGGGAGAGCACATCCAGAGCGAAAGTGCCTTGGCCATCTCAGCCGATCTGCAGTTGCTGTGGAGTCAACTTTGCTGAAGTGTCGGAACGCATGCCCTACCCTGTAGCAAGTCCAGGCAAGGCTCAGAGTTGCCCGTTCGCGGAGCTCCCAGACCTGCACGGGATCTCCCGAACGTGTGTGTTTGTGAAATGCCGATACGTTTCCCAAGGTGCATGTCGCGACAAGCCTTCGACTGTTGCCGAGTCACGGAGGTTCTCCGGAAAGGTAGGTCACCGTGCCAAGCATCGGGTGGAGATTTACACCACTGTCTTCCAAGACATAGTCACGGTCCCAGTGCCAGCCGACATCTGCATCGCATTCCTTGTGAGACTCGTTCAGAAACGAATGCGAGCCCAGCCTTGAAATCCTGGTTTCTGGACAAGACACCAAGCATAGAGTCCACCACTCGACCCCGGCCGAAGCAGCAGGATCTGGACAATGACGATGAAGGATGGCCAACCTCGGGGCACGTACGCGCAATGCGCAGTGAATGCCCTACTGAGAGCAGGCCAAGTCACGCCAGCGCTTCGAGCTCGCAGCGCGGCTCCTGTTCTGCGCAGTGTGGGGTGCTCAATGAGGGGAACAGGTCCGCTCCTGTCCCCACTCTGCCCAGAAGGTCTTTCCAGAGCTATAGCCTCGAAGGCAGGAGTGCTCCTGTGGAAGTGTCACAAACCTCTTCGCAGCCGAGCAGCGCCCCTTGCTGGGTCGGGCCTCCAAAAAATTCACCAAAGCAACAAACAAAGTGAGCAAGTGCCGCCAATGCTCGCCTGGAAGGCAGCCTCTGCGCAGCGCCGCAGAGGGGACAAGCAGGAAGCGGCCAGGAAGGCATCGAAAACGCGGGCGCCCGGCTCGAAGGTCATCGAACGAGTCAACGGGCCTGGCAGACGTCACGTCGCTGACCTTATAAGACTGCACAAGCCTTCTGCCTTCTGCACTGCAGACGCGGCCATCCTCATCGACCAGCGCCGAGACTTCCTCCTCGCTCTCCTCCGTGAGTTGCGTGCGATATTCCACACGTGCTGTGCCTCGGCGGCTTCCCCCTCCTCTGCCTGCTCTCCCGCATCAGGTTCATCCTTCCACCAGGCGGAGTCAAGAAGAGGCACAGGCTGGCACGAGACCCTGCAGAAAGCACAGCTTTGCAAGTCCTGTGGCTCTGAGTTGCATGGGCTTGACATCCAGGCTCAATTGCGCGAGAGCTACAGGGGTCTCAGAGCCTGCCCTTGAGTCATGGCCCGACTGCCCGGCAGCTGGTTGTCACAGTCATCGTGCTCAGGAAAGCGTGGCAGCTGCTGTGCTGCAATGCGCAGAACTGACATGCGTTAACGTTGCTCTTGAGCCGATGCCTGAGGAGCGTCACAAGGAGAAAGACAATGAAACCCGAGTTAACCCGAGTTCATTCATTACTGTCTCCTCCGTGGTGTCACGACGAAGGCTGAGGAGCTGCATCCTCAGAAAATCCAACGCAGAAGCGCACACATATCAATGTAGGCTCCATCTGTCTCGAAGCCAGAAGACAGCAGGGAACTGACATGTCAAGGGAATGCGCAATGCGGCCATGCAGCATCTCCGGCTGCAGCTCTGCCTGCGCAGACGCGAAGCTCTGCGGGCCCATGGCATCCGCAAGGACTCGCTCACCTGGGCATGACACCAGCTGTTGCTTTCGAAAATCTCAGCTGCATGCACGCTACTGAGGTTGCTCATGGCTAAGCCGGCTAAGCTCAGGTTCAACAATCAATCCTTGCTAGGCCCGCTAGGCCCTGTGCGCATCTCCGCGGGCATCCATGAAATCTGATCTGATGGCACCCCGCGGGGTCCACTGCTCAGAGCGACCTGAAACCAACTCTGGCTTCGGGTCAAGGACTCAAGCAGCTTCCACAGGCTCACTTGTTGGCGAATCAACCAGCATGCTTTCAACCCAGAATATGGCCTGATTTTCCGTGGCCACGCCGCCAAGGCCCAAGGCAATGGTGGAGCCGTCCGTTGGCACACCGTCCCCACCTAGCGCTTGCATCAGGTCCACTTGTTCGCTCGTTTGGAACAGCAGGTGTGCTGACTGCCGATTCTACACGACTTGATCGGGAGCCATCACAAAGCTTCCATCACATCTTGCTCTCTGAGCCCAGGGCCGCAAAGCTTTCGGGGGTAGGACAGTACGCGAACAGAAGGTTGAAAGCCGACTCCACGCGAGCCTCCAAGCAAGCTAAGAAGCCCTGTAGCAGCTACACATAGCTACACTACACCGTAGCATCTCTAGCTACAGTTTTTTCGGGCTGTCACACGGAAACTCTCCTGCGAAACACCTTTGCGAGATTCTCACTCGTCAAGGTTTGGGCTGCCTGGAGGCTTGGAGGCGTCCCTCTCCCGTCCTGGGCCACTGCGCCGGCGCAGGCAGCCAAAAGCCGCCAGCTTGCGGCGGACCTGGGCAGGGAGGGTTGGACCTCACAACTCCTTGTTCCGACGCTGCCACCTGGCTGCCACCCGCCGAGGCCACAACGTATTTCCAAACGGTCTGTGGAGGATCTGGCCTCGAGCAAGTCATGAGATGCAAGCAGCTTCCCGGCCGTGCACGATTTCGCAAAGCTTGCTATCCCTTGCCTGGGAGGCCTCAGGAGCGACTTCAAAGGGCCAGCATCCTGGCAGCAAGTGGCACCGGGCATGCAGCTCACACTAGCGGTGGCCATCGAAACCCCGCCTTTGCTCTTACCTCGCTGCGAGACAGAGCCACGTGTGGCTGTGGGCGGCTCTTCAGCCTCTCATGGCAAGCGCACAGCGCAACGTGCGCAACTGCTGCTCCGTTAATAATGGAGCTTCTTGACTCAGGTGTCTGTTGACAGTGCTACTAGCACTACAGTCACTATACAGTGCCCGCATTCGCCGTGGAATAGTACTTGCACCCTGCAAAAAAACCGAGGCAGCCACATTTGGGGCTTCTGCACCTCAAGTTGGCGCAGTTTCCTGGACTGCCGCTGCCTCTTGCCATGACCTGCCAAAAAGTGAACAGCGAAATATGGGGCGGCTAGATCGGCAAACGAAAACGAGAAGAGGGACTGGCCCTTCCAACCGACAGAAGTCGACCCAACAAACAGAATCTGTCAGGAAAGCCAGGAATCTCTACCGAACGCAAGCAGGGTTAGGAAGCCTTCCACCACAGGCAGACTGCATGTCCAGGTGGAAGTGCCCATCCGCCTCATTGCGCGCGAGGCAAGTTAGGATGTCGTACGAAACACAGGCCAAAGGCCTCGCAGGCAAGCAATACAGATTCCAACGTGTGCCCCAAACAAACATAGGCAGACACCCTGTATTGGTACCAGGTGGCCTTGTTTCGCTCCCGCGTGCTGCAGAAGTGCGGGATGGACAGTCTCAAATCAATGCGTAGAGTGAATGTCGACTGGAGCCTACGTTTGCAAACGTCAGTCTTCAGTGGAATGCCTGTTGCTTTTGCATTAGCATTTCTCGGCGCTCTATTTTTGGATCAGTTTCGGTCCCTGCTTTGAAGCTGTACGCTTGACCATGTGGGCAGAAACAGAGATCTTCGCTGGAGCACAACGGCAGGGCAATGCGCACGGCTCCCGCGGTCTGAATGCCCTCAACTGGGCTCCGAACGCTCCTGCGGCAGACACCTAGATCTCTGGCGATGGGCCTCGTTGCGGCGGTAGCCGGCCTTCTTGAAGCCTTCTCGCAGGCGCTGCTGGGCCTGACACAGTGCGAAGCGACACGGGCTCCGCTGGCGCCCCCATCCAAGTGTCACCGACTCGCCTCCTCGCATCGCTGCCGGTCCTCGCGGCTCTTTGCCTCGCCTGGAAGCCCTTGACTTGTGCACTCCGAGTGTCACGATGTGTCGAGGGGTCCATCATACGCAGACTTCCGATTCTGAGAAGCCAAGCAAATCGCTTCGGTCGTGCCTTCGGCGATCTGCCTTCGAAGCTCCGCCAAGTCCTTCGCTAGACCTTTGGGATATCGCAAGCGATGGAGCATCGAAGTTCTGCAGGAGCTGGCTGCATGTTTTCTCGAACAGCGCCCTTCGTCCCGGACTTTGCGTCTCGTTCTGATGGCCTCGACAGGGATCTGGAGTGCACTGCGCACTGCTCAAACCGCGTGGAGCTTGTCATAGGCGCCCAGGCCAGCATCGTTCAGTTCACGCTTCAGAACCTAGCAGATGCAATTGTTGCAGCGAGAATCAGTGCACTGACCTCCTGTTCCGGGACAAGGGCCTTCAGCTTCTCTTTGGAGCTGTCCAGCTGCTGTGCTTGACTGGCACCACGAATCTCTTTACTTCTCAGGAGCTCTTGCAGACACCTTGCGTCTCAAACACTGAAGTTCAGCCCACCGATGGCACCTCATCCCATCGTCACTTTGGACGAACTTTCCCATGTAGGCCTGGCGTGCAAAGCGCTAGAGGCAAGCTGCGGCCATCCGAGTGATCCCAAACTACGAGTAACCTCCTTCAGCACAGCTGGCAAGTTCAGGTTCACCATCTGCAGCGGCAACCTTGCAACCCAAGACGTCCATGAGACAAAACCCTAAACTCCGTTGTACTGCTAACAGGCAGACCCTGTCGAGGCTCTCTCTTTTCGCCTCGACCTGCTCGACTGTGCTGGCGTTCTGTCTGCGAACGAACGGTTGGAGCAACAGAACCTGTTTCAACGGCGCGCTCGAACAAACCGCTGTTCGGACTGGTAAGTCGTCACGGCGGGTGAGGCGGGACTTGAAAAAGCTGCTGCCCGCACCGGCAAACACGAGGGGAACGGGCTTTGCCACTTGATGACATGATGCACACGTGCACAAAACGACCTAAACTCCGCTGTACAGCTAACAGGCAGACCCGGTCGAGGCTCTCTCTTTTCGCCTCGACCTGCTCGACTGTGCTGGTGTTCTGTCTGCGAACGAACGGGTCCGCGCACCTTGCCCCACCTCGGAGTGCGGTGGTTAGGCGAACAGGCTCTCCAAGACTGTCTAGTAGTCCCACACTGTCACGTCCGCCGGAGCTTCTGGTAGTCGTGAAAGGTCGGGCCAAACTTTCTCGAACGAGGACTGCAAGCGCTGACAGCCGAGGTCGTCCGCCTCTGAAAAATCTCCCCGAGACACCTTATCGGAGAGATTAGCCTGACTGGTAACTCGCTGAAAACTCACGAACCAGCCCTGCTTAGCCACCGACAACCAAAACGAACTTATCAAACAACACAGCGCTGATTTTTAGAAGTCCCTTGGTTTAGGGCATGCTCAGATGCAATGTTGCCGGACGTGGTCGCGGTTTGCGGACAGGAACTCGGACCGGGACGGAAGTCGGAATACTAAAATCAGAACTTGCTGCCCAACCTGTGTCTGGCGCCAAGGTGCCAACAAAGGAAAACCCCAAAACAGCTCTGTTACTAACTGGCGATGGCCACGGAACTGCAGCAAGTCCAAAAGCCAAGTCAAGGCCGAGTAAAGGCCAACAGGCGGAGTTGAAGTTTCTGGTGTCCTCCTCGCTGGTAAACCTGGCGAACGTGCGCAGGTGCGGTGAGAAACCACGGTTCTTGTTCGTCCTCCAACTCCTCCACCAAGACGGCATGGTCAGGTGACCTTCACCAATAACTGCGGCACCCAGGCATCGCGAGGGTCGAGCTGCTGAGGGTTGGCCGTCTTCACCGCCGCTTTGGAGACGGGGCCTGTTGCGGCGGCGGAGGCCACAAACCTTTGGTGGACCTGCTAGGAGCCTTAGCAGGCGGCTGTCTCAGAGGGGGCGTAGCGGACAGGTTTATGGGAGGAGTCAACTTGGATCACCTCCTCAAGCGGCGCGTCCACGGCTGCATCGTCGAACAGGGACACCGCCAACACCTTGACATTGTAGAAGGCCTGCGCCCGAGCCCTGGACTTGAGCCGTAGCCGAGGATACCGCATCCGGACGGGTTTCCCCCCTGCCATGCTCATCCGAGCGGCTCTCGACCGGGTCGGTCCCTGCATCAGCCATGGCTGCGCGTGGAAAAAAGCTATTTGAAAAAGCTGCTGCCCGCACCGGCAAACTCGAGAGGTAACATCGTCTAACGGGTTTTGTCACTTGATGCACACGTGCACAACCATGCAACTTTACAAAGCCTTGTAGCACAGCGTGTTCGCTCTGAAAGTCCCTGAGCATTGCACTGCGATGTCTCGTCGTGGGCTTCACCCACAGCAACGACCTTCAGAACAAGAATAGCTTTCTAGGTTCAGCTAAGGTAAGCCTGCCTCTGCCATGAAGCGCAGGAAATCATCCAAATGCCGCGAAAGCCTGGTGATGAAGTAGTTGGGACGCTCTTCCGAACTTCCGGACATGTGTCAAGTCTGTCGCCCCCTGCTGCTCTCTGCTGTGCCTGCGCGCCGACCTGTTGGCGGCCTCGGGTGCTGAAGAAGTCCCCGCCCCTGGCCGTGCCTTGCAAAAATCGAGTGGTCTAATTTGAGAATCCCCTTGTCGACAACTTAGCGTATGAAACAGTCCCATGCTGGGAGCCGGAGTCGTCATTAAGATCGCTGCACGAGCTTCGTATCTGCCAGCCGGACTGTTTGACTTGGTCCCGTGCAGTGGAAGAGCGAGAGGACTTGGCAATGTCGGTGTATGCAACTGGCAGCCAGCTGGGCTGCAGGATAATGAGCATTTGCATCGATGCAGAAGCAGGCGGCGATGTGCTACTAAGCAACGCAGCATGGCAGGACTCAGAATGCGCCGACTCCAACGCACAGCCTCGAAAGTTGTTGGCTGACTCCTTAGCGGCGGAGCGAGCATACCTCGGGCAAAGTCGCCCATGCGCTCGATGGCTCGTAAATGCTCTTCAGACTTCCCTGTGGCAGACTGAGACCTTCTCTGAGACTCCAGGCTCCTGAACATCACGCAAGTGCCTGCAGGAGTCGCAGAGACTACTGTGAGTGCGAGCGCATGCTGGTGTGCACCTGCCTTAACCAGTCGAGCTTCTCTTCTGCTGACTTGGATTGCACCTGCAGCTTTTTTTGCGGCTCGGTTTGCACTGCCCAAATTTAAGCCGCAATTCGGACGCCCGTTTTGGCCTTCAACTGCTCCTGTTCGGCTGAGAGCTGGTCCTCCTCTCTGGTCAGCGCCTCGGGTCGCTTCATGCAGCTTGGGCAGCGGTGGTGGCTCTCCGACCGGGGCCTCGGTGAGCTGCACGCGGCGCTTCGCAGCCTCCGGGCCGGTCTCGCCTCCCGGCTGCGAGCACGTGCCAGCGGTGTCAACCCCAAGGCCCAAGCTCCCCATCATCCTGCCTTTCATGCGCGTCCTCTCCGCACAGAGAGTCTGAGCGTGGCGAGGCACGCAGTGAGAAGTGATGGGATCGTCAAGGTCAGATGTATGGAAATGGGAGGCCAGACCATTGCGAGCTCAGGGATCAATTTCAAGAATGTTTACGTGCCCAAGTGCCCTTGCCTCCAGGGTTCGCAGTGCCTCCTGAGCTTCCTCGGACACTCGGGCCGCCTCCTGATGCAGCACGGGAATGCACGGGATGCCCAAGAACGGCCATGGACAGCAAAGCCCCACGCCTGCTCCGCCCGGCTCAAAGCATGCCGTGCCTGCTGAAGACCCTCCTGAAGGATCAGGACGAGACGCTACTTGGACATGCCCACGCCGTCCGCGGTGAGGCACTAGGCCTTGATGGCTTCGGCCCGCGTCCCACTGGCTTCGGCATTAGCTGCTTCAGCCTCGGAAAGGCTCTTCATGCTTCATCTCCACGTCGTCACTCTGCTGCACCGCGCAAACCGTTTTGGCTTTACATAACATGCGCCCTGCATGCAGTATGGATGCTCTTGAATTGCTGTACGAGACAAGGCATCTTTAAATGCCATGCATTTGTCTACCGCTGTACACTTGACGCAAGGCCCGGCTTGTCTGTTGCAAGTCAGCATGCCAAGCAGAATAAACAGAAGCAGTTCCATGCAGGGGATCTGTGCAGTCTGCTTCTGGCAAAAGGTCGTCACTGGAAGTGCCAACCAAAAGTCCTTGGATGCTCGCTGGTGCCGCTAAAGTGCATGATGAGGCAGCTATCTCATGCTTTTGCAGACTCAGAAGCGACTCAGAAGATCTGCAGGCTTCCCTAATACACACATGATGGGCTGAGACTCACGACTCCGGACTGAAGTCCGCGGCGATCTACGCAATCATTTGGAGCTGCCGCAGAGGCCTCACTGCAGAGAAGACGTGAGAAGACCGCTCTGGCAGAGCCCCTGCTCCCTTGAGACTGGCCAAGGCAGCCAAGGCTCAGCGGCAGAAACTCCGGCAAGGACAGCAAAGTATCTTGCACAGCAGCTCCTGGGTCCAAAGGCCATCTCTCCGGTGGTGGAGTGAGAGTCCAGTGCTGCCCAAGAGGCACAGCCCATGCGCACCAAGCAAGTGGCGCAGCACGTGATGACCACCACCACGCCTCGGCCGGCCGAGAGCCGCGGTGTCGCTGACTCGAAGGGGTTTCAGCTGAGAAGCCGATGGCCAGAATGGGCCAGCCCCACCAGGGCATCTCCCGCCTCTCCGAGTGCTGCAGAGTATGCTGTCAAGGGTCGACTATTTTTCCACCAAACCCGGAGGCGCATGATCCCTCTGATGTGATGCCACGTCTTGTAAGTCTTCGATCTATCTTCTGATTTCATCTCGCCCATACAGCTCAGCTACATTGGAGTTTGGGCATGGCATGCCGACGCAGTGACTGATGCCGATGGGAGCTTTTGGTTCGCATGTGCGCAGCATCGTACAGTGTGACTGTTGGCATATGCGCCTCATGGTTTGCCACGCTTGCTTCACGGGACGTTCGCAACATTTCTTGACAGACTCAGTCCTCGGAGTTCAAAGGCAGGCTTCACGCACTGCGATGAGAAACTCCTGCAAACACCACACTCCACAAGCTTGGCTGGTCGTGCCAGGGTGCATGTTCTGATGGAAGATACCCTCGACGCACTCTTTGTAATCCTCGGTCCGTGCGGTACGGAAGCAATTGCACGATAAATTGGACTGCCTACATTCAGAGCCAAGACGCGAAGTTCTCGCAAATCGACACGTCGTTCGCAAAGGTCGCTTCAAGCATCCTGACATATTCGGCTATTAGAAGACTGACAGCCAGCTTATGCGACTCCTGCAACCGAGGAGCTATCTGAAAACTTATGACAGCGCACCCACTGTTTGCCCATGCATACAACCTGTGGCAATGCCTACGCACCCGGACTGTGTCGCCTGCTCGTTGCTGTTCGTACTGTAAGTCTACGACATGAGAAAGAGCATGTGCTACCAGAAACACAGACACCAGCAAACATCCAAACAGCGCAACTCAGGGTTAACAGTGCTTATCGGTGCACAGACTCCTCCGGTCAACGTAGGCTCCCCGATTCAGCATCCGCACTTTGTCGGCTGTAGCGGCTGAGCAGGCATTGGTGTTGCGATCGTGGTGCTATCGGCTCGGACAGCGTCTATAACACCCTGCTCTCCGCCCCCCAGTGCTATTGGTGCGAGACTGGGGATTGTGAGCCTCAGCTTCGGGAATGAAGGGGCGCCAGACAGTGGAGTTCTGGGCGCAAAAAAATCAGAGATGACCTACTCAAGGCTTCAATGCACTCAGGTGGGCGTGGGGCAACTTGAGCTTGAAGGAGAGACTGACTGACCCAACAGCGGAGGGCGGGCAGGACCCAGGCTGGGACGATGCACAGGTGCCAGGCAGAGGGGGTGGACAGGTGCTGACCTGCTCTGGAGGTGCCCGGCCCAACTAGATCACGATGCAAGGCAACCGGAACATCAGCAGGTATCGTGGTCGGATCCCCTGGCACTTGGGAGGAATAGCTCTGGGAATCTGCATGTAGAGCGGCATCACTTCGCGAAGAGTAGACCCATGCACTCGGCACGGCGCGTGTCCTAGTTCCTAATGCTTAATGCCAGGATATTCATGCATTGACTGCAAAGACGCCAGGTGAATCTAGCACGCACTCGCGTGCCGGAGAGCAAACACAGTGTGTTGGCGCGTGTTCAGGCGGTTTTGGGACCAAATGATGGAACGATTTTGAATATGTGGGCGTCCGATGGAAGCGACAACAGCGACATGTCATGACACTCTCGTGGTGAGTGACGGGGGGGAAGGGACTGGTGCTCATCGGCAGTCCACGGTGTCAAATCCACGTCGACAAGATTTTGAGAAGACCTCGCACAACCTGCCAGAACCCTGGAACTTGAAACCACGAATGCAGACACCGCAAACGAGTTGCCCAACCAGTTGCCTGTGCTTGGGCATCCACCCACCCTTCGTCCCTTCCTAGTCTGTGCAGATGCTGCTCACACGTTTACGTCGTTGCGAGAGCGGCGGCACAGTTGTGAGTGTATCGCCTGCTTGAGCATCTGCAAATTATCCGAACCGAAGTCTGTTGCGAACTCAGCAATGCACAATTGCAAAACAAGCTTATGCCACGCTACGATAGCCCTTGAAAGGTGTCTTCTGTTGAGACTTTCATCTGTGAGATGAATCCATCACGTGGGGCCTTATCTCTCTGAGTCTGTTGTGTGCATTGTGCACTGACCTATCCTGTGTGCGACATCGACCTCGGCTTGGGGCATCTGTGATATGAGCTCTCTAGGCTGCTGTTACCCTTTCCCGAGATGACCGGACAAGCGCATTTCCACTGCCTGTCTGGGCGTGGTGCTAGGAAGTCTGCTGCAGAGGGCCTTGCACGGCAGGGCATGCAGCTTAGGCACCGGTGCTCACATCCTACCGAGCAAGCTGGCCGGAAGAGACGGCCACGGCCAAGTCCCGCACAGAATCAGGAGCCTTGTGTTTCGAGAAGCCAAACCACATGTAAGCGCACACTCAAACACACACACACAGAGACAGAGACAGAGACGGGCAGACAGAATTACCAGCTTGGTCTTACATATTTATTTATGGATATATGGTCGCCCCCCAAGATCGGTACCAGCCTTCTTACCGACTGTTCTTCGACTGTCTTCTGTCTCTGTCTGCTGTCTGGCAGGTGTAGAAATCAACGGTATTTACGGTCGTCTTTTCAGTGGTTTCTGCACCTAACAACCCATGCTTGCTGCTACTTATTTCTTCTATTTGTGTCACATGAAAACCACGTGAACCCCAAGACCGATTGCCTCTGCGACTCCATGATAGTGCACAACTAGAGAAGGTACCAGAATGCTCATCTGCCGGTGGATGATCAGTGCTGTTCTCCCAATAAGAAAGAGAGAAGGGCTCTTCTGTGAGGCAGAAATCTTCATTCATCACAGAGTAACATAGGATTTGCTATTCATTTGTGTGAGTAATCAAAAACACACGAATTCTCGCGTTTCGTCAATGACTGAACAGGGTTCTTGTCTTTCCTACCCTGTTGAAATTTTAAAAGCACGCCAGCATCGCCTTGGATTGCGAAAAAAACCGCCCCATTATGTTGTTAACGCACCTGATCGTAATCTGAAGTTTGTCGAACTTCTTACATGTTTACACCATGAATAAGAATGGCTGCTCTTCTCATCCGATCATTTCAATCAAGAGAACTCAACAGGAATTAAAAAACCTGCAACGATCTTTCAAGAACCAGTACAGATAGAGCTTGTGCTGTTATGTGGAAGCAACCTCCATGCACTTTCTTGCTTTCGGAGCAAGTAAGACAACTTCATTTTTTACGCACATTAGCGTTTTCTCACAGTACCATGCAACAAAAGTCCTGCTTCAGCACATAATGGGGCTCACCGCACTACTGGTGTTAGCAATCAACAGTGAAGCTACTGCCATTCCTCAACACAACACGAAATACCCCTGTCTTCTCCTCATAGCCTCATAGCACAGAGGCGGAAACTGCCGGAAACACTTCAATTTCCCATTCTTCCTTTAGAGAAACCCATAAAGGAATTTGTATACACCTTGCGCACAGCTGAGCTCAACTTCGCATATGCTTTGTTCGGTGAAGGAACTGTTGGTATCTTTGGTAACTGAAGAAGTTGAATTCTCATGTATGTAGCACACAAAAGAAACAAGCACTGGCATTTTTCGACCAATACAGAAAATAGGACTTCTCAGCTTATCTGCATGTCACAAATTTAAGATCCTCTGTACATTTGAGAAGATTTCTTCCCCACCAAAGAAGAAAGCAGCGTCGCTTCATAATCAGAGGTATAGCAGCAACAGCTTATGAATATATTAAAATGCGAGAAGTTCTTTGTCTTATGTTCAGGCAACGGGTGGGCTTGTGTACTTTCTGCAGGACATTTCCTGGGTGAAACAACACAAGAACTCTACAGTCTCTATGTAAGACAGAAAGTTCAACAAATCTTTTGTATATGCACAAAATGCTCTGAAGCACCCACAAACACAGGCACGTTTCAATGGTACAGTACATGGTACAGCTGTTCTGCTACTATGTGCTGTTCGTCGTGAAGATGCCGCTCAGCTCAACAATCCGCAAAATTCCTAAAGCTAGAGATGCGAAAACATCAGCAAGAGTCAAATTTCACCCAAATTCCTAAAATCNNTATATATATATTACAACATATTTAAGCCTTGTTACACACATAATTTTGCTTTACATATACAGTTACAATGACTCGAAATACATTTCATTATACTATATCTTGCTGCACTACATTACATTACACCACACTATACTATGCTATGCTACATTTTTCGTGGTTTTGTCATACGAGTCTGCTTTATTCTTATTGCGTGATACTGCATTATATGAAAAACTATCACATTGCACTATGGGACATTATACTACACTTCGAGAAGTTATAATGTGCGAAAGTCAATTTGTTACAATTTACAAATACTGTCATAAATATATTTTGAGTTCTGTTATGACATAACCAACTGTATTGCGATGAAGCTCTATGCATACCATGTCACATTCTACTGTCGTATATGGAATTATTGGCTACATAATATGTAGTGTAGTTTAGGTTACGAACTTAGACTAAGACTAAATATCATATTCTGTATAAAATATGGCGTAATACGCGCTATCTGTTGCTCTATATATACACACACACATATAT